>CAJVQA010004134.1:0-18097 GCA_910591915.1 Cetraspora pellucida | reverse complement strand
TGCAGGTTATCTAATATAGATGGATGTGAAACAAAAATCCAGGTTATGTGTAAGTGGGATACAAGATTAGCTCTGGTGGGTTTAGGTTGTAGATAAATTAGTCTGAGTCTCATTTTTTAATTAGACATATAGTAATAAATAATGTATAATGTAAAAAATTGTACAAACTGTAACAATATGTTTGAATAAACAGACTTGAGGCATGACCTCACCTTAACTCCAAAAAAAAAATATATATATATATTTGCCTTTTATATTAAAAAATTTGAACTAGTATAATTGCTTTGCAATTGTTATACAACTGTTGCTAACTAATATATTCTATTAATAAAATTTTAAGTTGCAAATACTCATCTTAATATTAAAAAAAACTAATATATTTTTAATATTATTATATTTAATATTATTTTTAAAATTAAAATTAATTTATACTATCAAATTAAACAACTATATTACATGTTTGTTTATAGTATATCAAATTTATTTTTAGTTTTTTTTTTTAACTTTATTAGCTTTAGTATCAAATAAAATTATTTTTATTATTGCAAACTTATTATTTATAAAAATAACTATAATATTTGTTATTAAATTTTTACTTAATTTAATTAATAAATTTATTTAAAACTTAAATTTTTATTATATTTTAAGATTTACAATTTAATTTTCTATTTTAATTTATTTTTTAATTTTATATTATATTTATTATATAATTTTTTTTTTAATACTATTAGTTTCAAAGTAAACTCTTGATATAAAAATAAATTAATAAAAATAAACTAATTTTTTTAAGTAAAAGTTTTTTAATTTTAAGCTTAAATATCTTAATAACTATTTTATTAAATTTAATATTTTTTTATTTTAATTTTATATAATTTCAAGATTAATATAAAAAAATTTTTAGCAATTTTGATTAAATAATTATTAAATTATTTTAATTTAAAAATTAAAAAAAAATTTAAAAATGATTTATTTCTTTTTTATTAATGTAACTTATATATATAATGGATTAAATATCAAACTAACCTCTTATATATTATTATTAATATTTAAATTTAAATAAGCCTTGATTACTTTAGTTAGCTTAGATTACAAATAAATAAATCTAAGTTTTTACACTTTTTATAATATTTTAAAAATAAATTTGTGTTTTATGCAAAGATTTCAATAAAGATAAAGAGGCATAACCTTATCATTAATATTAAAAAATAATTATTTTACTACTTACAATTATTATATTTATTATAACAAAAAGTTACAACTTTAGAATAAAAGTTGTAACCTTACAACCTTATCAAACTTATTATAACTAGCAACTTTATAAAAAAATGAAACTTATTCTAAGTAAATAATAATTTGTTTTTTAAAAAATTATCTCTTATATTATTAATTTAATTACATATTTACTATAATTTAGACTATAATCTAATATAATTTGATAGCTTAGCTTAATCACAGATTAATTATAAAGTTTTTAGGCAAACTTTTTTGCAAGACGGTGTAAAAGATATTATAATAAACAGTAATTAATTTAAATATTTATAAAGATTTTATTAAGAAGTAGCTTATATTATATTTGATCCAATAGTACAGTTTGCCCTCCATACAATTACTCTTTACAGAGTTACATTCTCTTTATAAGCACATTAATTTTTTAAAAAACCAACTTACATAAAACATAAGAAATTTGACCTCTATACAGGCACAATTTCTTATAAGCACCAAATTTCTTTGAACCGAGTGCGTGACTGTAGAAAGTTCGACTGTACTAGATAGAGTTCTGCAAATGCTCGTGCTAGCACATGGGGCACAGTGCCTCGTGCCGTGCCTAGTGCTAGTGGCTAAATATGTGCCCGGCATTTTTTAAGGTGCGTCCGTGCCAGGCAAAATTTAACATCATGGTTACTTACTTACAGGCAACTTTATTAAGTCAAGTACATATACATCATGTATTAATTGAGTGCCAAGAATGTTGGCTTTGTGTGCCAATGTCATGCCTAGTTCCAATGCCTAAGAAAATGCCTGACATTTTTCAGGCAGGCACTAAGTGCCTACACGTGCCTTAAATTTTTTGTTAGGCACGGCACATTGCGGGCATGCAGAGCCCTAGTACTAGAATTTTTTTTGTATACTATAGTTGTTTTTTATTTTTTTTGTTTAACTTTTTTTATATTATCTTTTAGTTCTTTTTTGTCTTAAGATTTAATAATTGTAATTTTTTTTTTTACTAATTGCTTTTTTATCTTGTTTGCTAGTCCTTTTGTTGTTTTTAGTATGACAACCTTTTTTAGATTGTTCTATCTGGTTCTATATTAGTTTGATTTTTATATTTAAAAAAAACTTAAATATACTGTATATATAGCTAAATAATCCATTTTGCATTTTTAATATATATTGTTAATAAGTTATCTTTGATTTTGATCACTAATTCTATCACCTTGCTAATATCTATTTGGTTTAGAATTCTGTAATATTTTGCGATTAGCAGTTTTTATGAAAATTTTGTGATCACAATAAATCATCAACCTTGATTAGAACTTAAGTCTCGATCCATTAACAACCCTAATATTAGATATAAAATTAGGATACACTAAAATTGGCAATAAACCATTAAAGTTAATATAGGCTTGTACCGACCGTTTCGTTTTTACATACGTATAAGCAATTGATATCCAGTTTAGGAATTTGTTCAATTATTTTTTTCACGTGGCATTATTTTATTTGATATAACTTATGCACTTTATATATCGATATTTCTCGATTAAAATTTGACGTGACCTAAAATTTCGAAAATTATGAATGCACATAATAATTGGACAATATGTCATTCGTAATAGTTATTCAGAAGATTGAAATTCGATATTCCAAACCAAAAGTAACACAATTCTTATATAATGTACAATTCCTTATTATAAATAGGTATTTTCATTTTTTGTGGAACTAACGGGTATACTGTAATTAGGAAGAATATCTAAAAACAATTAAGCATTTCCTAATTATTAAATAATTATGTAACATTTACCTACGAATTTATGATTCAATGTTACTACTAATATTTATTCAACAAACCAGTACGTACGTACAGTAACTGATATATTTTTGATTTTTCTTATGTTCGTTACATAATCACATTTATTGTAAAAAAAAAAAAAAAGAATAATACGTATTATACCTAACACAACATTTCTATATTTTTATTGTATGTAAACACTCTAAGATAGGGATAGAAATAACCCCTTGTTACCTCATTTTACCATGAATAATCTTTAATAATTAATGAATCGTCACCTTTTAAAAATACCAATCAAATTATGCAAAAAAATAAATACTTTATTTATCTATGAATTGTTTACTAATATTTTACCAATATTTCGTCAATATCGATATAACTAGCATAAAGATGCACGACCATTAACATTAACCACAATCATATACTTGATTCATATACTTGATTAATTGAAATTTGGAAGTTGAAGCATGCTTACAAACTATTCCGTCACCCTGTTTTTTCTGTTTTTTAAATGGAAATTCTTACATGAATTATCTAACTATATATAATAAAATTACATCATCATTTCTTACTTTTTTTAATATAACCAATAGTAGAATAGTAGAATAGTACGATATAGTTTATTATTATAATTGAGATTTGAGCTATTGGAAGAATGCATAAGATATATGCATAAGGAGAAAATTTCAGAAAAGCAGATTTGTTATTGTTCGATGATCATATTTCAGTAAATTTAGCAATTTTTATAATTACCAAGATTAAATTGGTTTACACAAAAATTCAGATTTAGACGTAAATAAAATATATATACATACATACATATATTTGTAAGAAATCGAATTACGTATTAAAATTGTGTATTAAATTTTGTTAAGACCGAAACAGATGACAATACTTTTGATACCTCTCCGTACGTATATGTATGTACATACATACGTTAAAGGAAACTTTATTGATTTATTTTAGAAAGTTTAATTATCGTTATGTACTGTACCTGAATATGTGATGTTTTTATTAATATCATTTAAATATATATACGTATAAAAAAAAAAAAAAATCGGGATCTGCGCGTTTTTTTTTAATTTCTTTAAGATCTTGATCCTCCTTGACACAAGTTAACAAATTAAGAAATTTAATATAATTTGAGACCCGTACACAACCCAATTTGGAAAAAATCTTCAATTTGTTTCTTGAATAAATGCATATAATTTTTTGAGTATATCGAGATACTATTCAATTAGGTATATCGAGATACCATTCAATTAGTGTAACTTTCAAAAAAAGAAAATGCGGTATTAATAAAAAAAATCGCGTCTTAATATTAAAAATATCGAAATATATCATATTAAAAATATCTAGATATCAAAGATATAAAGTAAATCTGTAAATCTGTTCTTGGAGGAACAATATAACTCCAATAAGATAAGATAAGACTACTTACAAATCAAACACGTATGTAGCAATTGTATTAAAAGTACTTTTTTTTAAATCATAAAAGCTACGATATACTCTAAGAAACCCGGTGATAAATGTTATCCAGTTCGCCGCATAAAATCATACGCGCTCTTTAGCTCATTACTGAAACATTTGAACAAATTCGATGCCGAACTATAATTAATTACATGCATGATTAGCTTATTTGAATTAACCTTCAAAGGCCCTTGCTTGGTTTATGTACGTTCGTATGACTATTTGAGTCTATGTCCCAGACGGACAGGTAAAGATAAAAATCTCGTTTGACGTTTAACAATGATAATTTCCTTCCAATTCAATTATAATAACCTTAATAAATTGTAAATCATTTATTAATTTACGAAATATTAGAAACTATACGCAGATAAAAAAAACTGCAATCAGAGCTGAAATTTGATGAATTTGGTTAGAAAAACGAAGTATCCATGTAGCATAAAATTAATATATAAGTTAACAATGATCATTATAGTGCTATTGTGTGTAATAATGCATTATCTGTGTTTTTTAACATATTAATGATTATTGTAATTATTAAAAAAGTATCATATCGATATTCAATAACTAACAAATTTTTTTTACATTATTAACACGTACATGAGTAGTTTTTTATCTTTTTGAAAATAATTTGATTTATTTAAATATCTTTTTTCATTCTGTGAGTCCTAACGATGACGCTATTAATTTATATTAAAAATGAGGTACAAAAAACTATCCTGTAACTTGGGTACAAGCTTATGATAATATTTTGATCCAATTATATGATTCCTAATTGTTTATTCATTTCTCCCGTTTTTGTTTAAGCATTAATGTACCACAGTACCCGAACATTTACGGAGAGGGCATTTCTTGTTTTATTTTTTTGTGTTCATTGCACGACCTTTTAGTTTAACTGCATCTAATCGTAGAGATACACCGAGGAGATACATACTGTGATTTAAATTACAAAGGGGGATAAGCGATATTAATTTTAATAAGTGAAAGAAGTGTATATATAGTTTATTTACCACAAATTATAACAAATTATAACAAATTATATTTTTGCCACACCATATAAAAAAACTGTTATAAAAACCTGTCAATAGAAAATCATTTCTCCCTCTTTCTCTTATTTTATTTTATTTATTTATATATACATACATATATACATATATATTCCCATATTCTCTTTTTTTTTTTGGTTTTTCTTTTCTTTTCTTTTTATTTCTCATTTAAAAAAAACCTGGGGTTTAACTTGATAATTTCGTTATTAGCAATTTTTTTTAAGACTATTAAAAAAAAAGTCCTCAAAGATTTTATATTTATTCACAATTTAAATCGTTTTTTCAATCATCTTTTCAATCGTTTTTTTTTTTACTTTTTATTATACATAATTTATCTTTTTCCAATATATATATATCCTTTTGGTTTTTTTTTTAATGGTAATTTAGTAATTGGAATAAATTCGTACGTACAATTTTTATAATATGCCTGGAACCGATGTGATAAACGAATTATGTGAAGTAAATGGACAAGAAAACTTGCAAATGGATACTGCGAGTTTTCTGCCATTAATGCTCCAAGCTCAAGATCTCGTTAGTAAACTTGAAAGTCGAGTATTGGAACTAGAAAGTGACCTTGAGGTGTGTGAAACATTACATATATTATATGAACGAAATATTATATACGAAATATTATACGAAATATTATATGAACGAAATATTATATACGAAATATTATACGAAATATATCGTATATGATACAAAGTATCATACAAAGTCGGAATCAAAAATACACTTTGTTTTTAATTCAAAATTCGCTACAATTTTATTGACTTTTTTTTCTTTTTTTATTATTATTTAATCATACGTAACGATAACGATAACGATAACGATAATTATAATGATAACTATAAACCAGAATATAAATGAAATGCATGAACAAGAACGTAATCAATTGCTCCAAGAATTAGGTGAAAAAGATGAATATATTCATGATCTAAAAACAAAAGCTAGTCGTCTTGAATTTGGTGCTCGTGAAGCCATAACTATTCTAATAAGAACTGTAGAAATACTTAAAGCTCAAAATCTTAAAGACGATGATGTTAATAAGGATGATTATGTTAATAAAGATGATGATGATGATAATGCTACTGCTGTTGAATCTACTGATTTAGAAGGTCAATTCTTGGATAGTGTCAATTTATGTTTAAATTACTTAAAATCCGCTCAAAATAATCAAAAATCTAGGAAAAGTTTTAAGAGACCTTCATTATTCGTACGTCATGATTCAAAACTTTTATCTTCTAATAACATCTCTAATTATAAAGTTGAATTAGTTATCCCTCAACTTGATCCAGTATCTGATAATGTTGTAAATAATGTTATTACAAATGATTCTGTAAATAATATCCAACCTGTTCGAAAAGATTCTATTACTGGTAGTCAAATTTCGCTGGACGATATACCTGATCTTGATGATTATGATTTGGATGGTTCTGAAGATATTGCTGATTTTGATGCTTTTATGTCTGATGATGATAATGACGACTTGAATTCTATTAATAATATTATTATTCATAATAATGAAAGTGATAATGAAAATGATGATAATGAAAGCGAAAATAATGAATGTGAAAATAATGAAAGTGATAATAGCGATAATGAAAGTATTATTGAAAGTCTTAATGATAGTGATGATGATTCTTTATCTGATAATGATGATCATCTATCTAGTTTCGAAAATCATGAAATTTCTGAAATTTCTTCTCAATTTCATGAAGAACCTGAAGAAATTGATTATTATCAAGATGATATTTTACGTCCTTCTAGTTCCGTTTCTAAATCGGAAAATTTCTGCCCAAGTTGTAATACATTACTCGCTCAAGTTGATCAACATATTGAAGAACGTGCTTACCTTAAACGTGATCTTTCGGCTTTAGCTATTTCTCTTGCTGAAGAACAATCCCTTTGCGTAAAAATTCAATCAAGTAAAGAATCTTTAGAACAAGAAATTGATGATTGGATAAATGGAATGTTTGAAAAAATTAATCAAATGGTATTTGATGAAGCTAATACTCGTGAAGAATTAGAGTCTTTAAATAGAGAAACTAAAGGCAAATTAGAAAATGCTTTGAAATCTTCTGGAAGTAGACAAGATAAATTAAGAGAAATGAAAACTTTATTGGTTCATTTAGATTCTACTAAACAAAGGCAAACAGCTCCTCCATTAAATGCTTCTCATTTAAGTCGAAATTCTGTTCTTCATAAAAGTTTATCAAATTCTTTATCTAATAATCAAAGATTTAGTAAACTTTTTGGTCATATGTCTCCTAGCATTTTTTCAACAAAAAATCCTTTTGATATCTTGTTATTTAAAGGAAAACGTATTTATATTGATGGTATAGTTTTTGAAGAATTTCAAGAATACGTTAAATCTCTTATCAACTCTACTCCACCTACTAGTTCTACTCCTACTCATCCATTTATGAAACGTTGCATGAATGAAGATATTCAACCATGCTTATTTGAAGGTAATACTGGATGGAAATCTCCATTTTATAAAAGACGTCTATTAGATGCCATCATGAAAAATCAATGTGAGATACAAACGATAAATTCTAGTTTTTCAACCTCGGTTCCAAGCTCTTCAAATACTAGTCAAATCTGTAGTCCGATAGATATTCAAAGTAATTATGATGATTCACCACCTGCTCCAAAACTTAAATGTGGTCTTTGTGGTCATCTTAGAAGTTGTGATTTCCTTATGAGAATTTCTGATTCGGATATTACTGTACCACCACCACCAACAACAATGACCACATCATCACGCTTTTCTTTCACAGGAAATCCAGGATGGATTCCACTTGATAGGTTCTGTCGAGATCGTGTCGTTGCTGTATGTGATTTCTACGCATTCCTTTCACATTTACGTCAAGGATTATTTTCAAATTCACCGGTATGGGGAATGTATAAACAGTGCCTTAAATATCGTAGAAAAATGTGTCTGGCACGTGTTGGTAGTGTGAGTATGTTTGAAGAGGAGGATGCTATTAATAATGATTACTTGAGTAAATCTGAAATAGAAGGAATGGTTGTTGTCGTACATTAAAGTTTTTTTTTTTCTTTATTTTAGAATATTGTAATAGACAATATTCATTTGTTTTATCTTGTTTTTTTTATATATAAAGTTTATACTTAAGTCACTTGTTTATACGTATTATTATGGTGTAAATATTATTTTTATGGATGTAATTTACTATGCCATTTTACACCATTTATATGGAAGTTTTGATTAGGGAAAAACAAATAAAGGAAATTAAGGCTTTTGAGATTCAAATCTAAAAAAAAAAGGAAAATAATAATTAAAACTCTGATATAAAAAAAAACCTCCCCCCGATCTTTTTTTTTTTTTTTCTTCCTTTCATATTATTTTTCAATTCAGCAATAGTAAATACAGAAATACAAAATAGAAATTGATTTGATTCTCAGAGCATATTTGTAAAAAAATAAATAAAAAAATATCAATTGCAATAATAATAGAAAAATAGTTATCCGGAATGCGGAGAACATCAAAATGATAACATAAGTTCTGTTCTTGATACATAAATGCTTACATCTGCTCATGCTAAAAATATTATTTTTTTGTATTGTATTTTGATTTAAAAAAAATGATTAAAATCACGTTGTTCTTACGAAAAAAATATTTTTTTAAAGTGAGCAGATTTATGTACCGCAAAATCTATTATATATTCAATATTTTCAATATTATCGTATCAAAAACGTAATTTTTCGGTTCACGCGCGTGTCTTTATTGATATTTTAGTGTAATAAACATATATATATTTTTACGCGTTTGTTGAATGTAATACATGATAGGCTTCGGACACACAATGCTACGTACGCATTAAATCTAGTCATCAAACCATCAATTGTACTCTCACCAAAAAATTTAAATCATTTTCATAAAGCGGTGAAACGACACAATGCATATGAATTTTAACTGATTAGAAAGATTGTGTACATGTTCATAGAATTTTATATATTTTATATGTATGTACATATTTGTTAAAATGAATTGTCTGTAATGTACGTATGTATCCTTAATTTTTTAATTCCGATAATCTGACACGACAAAAATGGTAAATGATATAAAGTCATTTTACTTAAGTGCAAAAAATTCCCAACACAAATTAATACGTACGAATTCTGTCACGTTACTAACACGACAAAAATGGCTTAAGTGAAAAAAATTTCTCAGCACAAGAATTAATACGAATTCTGTCACGTTACTGACACTATTTAATCCCAAAAAAAGGAATATAAATCGCGAATTTTAAAAATATAATTTAACGTTAAGTACGGAATTCGGCAAAAAAATTTGTAGTACAAGAAATAGGTTATTCTTTAATAATTTCAGAATGATTTTTTAAAAAAAATTCTTTACTCGTTAATAAGATTAAATTTACAACTATAGTATTAAAAAGATAATGTTGGAAAAAAGTAAAGTCTTATTCTTTTTGACTTGTTTATTTCCTATAGTATCAGCAAAGTTATCAGCAAAATTATCACTTTATGATATGTTTAATTTCGAAATAAAGTTATACATTCCTTATATAGTTCTCACTGCAGTTCTTTTAATTGCATTTATTCCAACACGAAAACTTGAAAATTTTAGAATGTTAATATTTCTTATCTTGAACATATTCATAACGTTCATTTTTCCTCCTTTATTCTTTTATGTAACTCAAGGTTTCAACAAGCTTACGATAATTATGATAGCTTTTAACTGTTCAGTAATAGTATCGATCATGATAACAAGGCTATTTTATATATTCAAAGAAAACATGGAAAACATGCTAATAACCGTTCCTATAATCATGTCAACCCTCATAATAGTTATTTTTCCACCTTTATTCTTATATGCAACAGATAATTTTAATACTGTAACAATAATCTTTTTAGTTTTGTCTGAAATTTTTTATTTTACTATAATTGTGACATTTCTTTCCACTTGGTCAACTACACCAAATGTTTATTTAATTTATACTTGCAATATAATATCTACTTCAATAGCTTTGTCAATATTTATTTATGGTTTAGTATTGTTAATAATATTCAGATCAGATTATTTTTATATTGTAATAATAGTTGTTAATCTTGTAATAGGTTGTTGTTTAGGATATTTAAGTGGATGTAAATTACTTAGAGCTATAATAGGTTATGTTTTAGCTGGAATTGACTTTTATATTTTATTTTATACATTACAAAATAATATTGATTCAATTTCACTTTTACTTTTTTGGTCAGATTTATGGGCTGTATTATTGGGTATTTATCTTGTTATTGAAACCTTTAGTAAAGAAGGTAATGTTGAAGAAGAAGTGTGTCAACAAGTTGATGTTGGAAATTATATATAAATAGTTCTCTTTTATTAATTCGCATAATAAATAATCAAAATCATAATGAAAATGTAATAAAAAGCAACAATAGCTTTGAAAATATAATTGTAAACAAAACTTTGAAGTATTTATATATCAATAGTTTATAGTATTATAATAATAATTAAATATTTGATTTTTTATAATAATTACAATACAGTCTGTATTTTTGTTTTACTAATCATCATAAAATTGTTCTTGTGTAGGCATTATTACTGTATCTTAGTCATGTTAAAATTTGGTTACAAACTAGTAGTTAAATCTAGATTAATATATAAATCTTTTAATATAGGTTTATATTATATTTTAAATTGATGATTTAGTAATTGTAACTACGTATACAATATTTTTACATATACAATACGTAGTCGTGCTTGAAGTTGCTAATTTAGGCACACTAACCAGACTTGGCTCCTGGAATTAGATTAGTTAGTAATTTTAGGCAGTTTCAACTTCAGGCGCTACTTCAAACAGATTCTAACTTCAAGCAACCAAAATGTACAATAGATACTATATAAAAAAACGGTCTAATTAACCAAGACCATATACCAGATATATTAATCAGATTCCCCAAAACTTCATGTTGATTACAATTTGAAACTTTATATCTGACCTCCTCTCTTAGCCTGTAACTGCACCCTAGGTGCATTTTATAATTTCTATATTTTTAAAAGAATTTTTATTCAAAATTATAATTAATAATTGAGTACGTATGATAAAACATTTTTAGTTTACTTTATATATATATATAATTAAAATAAAAAGTTTATTGATAATTGTTTAAAGTTGGAAAAAATCATCTAAATCATCATAACAATTTGTTAAATTTGAAAATACTGTATCTTAATAATCTCCCAACCAAACTCTTTGGAATTTCTAAATTTTACTTCTATTATTCGTAGAAATTAAATATTGGGTAGTTGTCAAGATATTGTCAAAAAAAAAATCATACCATCTGTTGAAATCATGCCAAATTTTTTTAAAACTTAGACAATGATGTCATACGAATAAGTATAATTATATAAAAAAAATGTTTAATAAAGTTAATATGTATGTAAGGTGGTTGCCGAGATATGTATTATGGGTCCCATTTTATCGACAGCCATTTTTACCTACGTACAGGTATGTAACCGACATCACATAGGCCTTTTTTATTTGTTACAGATATATATCAATAGTAAATTGTCACTAGTATGATGTCGGTTAAATGGCTGTCGGCAAAATGGAGCATTATGCACATCTTAGTGAATTTGTGATGAAAATTTATTACTGATCTGGAAGCTCTGTTTCGAGATGAAAATTTATTACTGATCTAGAAGCTTTGATTACACGAAATATCAGCCTATTTAACTTTGAACGGCTTTAAAGTTATCATAAATGTTAATGCTAACGATAACGTTCGCTAGAGTCGGAGTTTAGATTTATTTTCTATATTGAAATTTTCTTATGCAGACCCTGAATATGTATAAATCATGGTTCGTGCTACATGTAGTAGTGCATTGCAGGAGAATTGCAGCTTTTCCCTGTGAAATTAACGCCATCCGGAATCGCAATCCGAGTTCGTCAATGTGCTAAAACAAAGTCATCCTTTTACCAGACGATTCAACAATACGTAAAAAATCTTTAACAACAAAGAAATCCTTGATTTACGCAATCCTGAAATCATGTCAGATCGAGCATGTAAGTTATCATGCTAGTAATATTTTTAACATAATCCAAATTTATTAATATAGTCAATTTTTATATAGCATTATCGGATTATTCAGAAGAGCTAGAAAAGAATCTGAAAGACTGGACTACAAACCATTTTGATTACTCGCAATTTGGTGAACTCAAACCAATTGGACACGGTGGATGTGCAATTGTGTATTCGGCCATTTTTCAGGGAAAAAAGTATGCGCTGAAAAGCCTAAATATCAACTTGTCGTTTAATTATAAGCAATTCAAACAATTCATGCGTGAGGTAATTAATGTGTTTACTATTTGGTATCTAAATTTTTAACATTCAAATTTATTGAATATGTTATATATACTACGTATAGCTTAAACTTTTATATACGACTGATCATCCTAATATTATTAAATTCTGTGGGGTTTCAAAAGGTATAATCAAAAGTAATTTCTTTACTTGAACTCAGATTTGAATCATTAACTATTTCCTTGTTTTACTTAGTAACCTTATATTCACGAACGAATAATTTCATGCTTGTGTTACAATTTGCCAATGGTGGTAGCCTACGAGGTTATTTAGAAACAAAAAACGATAATTATTGTTATAAAATTTCATGGGTTGAACTCATCAAAATTGCAAAGGAAATTACTTCGGGATTAAAATATTTACACGAAAAAAACATTATACATCGGGATCTAGTAAGTTTCATTTTTTAAATATATTATTTCTTATTGTATCAACTTAACTATAATTCTAATTCATATCAATTTATTAGCATTCAAATAATATTTTATTAGATGATGGTAAGGCACTGATTGCAGACTTTGGAATATCAAAACGATTAGATGATACTGCAGCTACGAGTTCAGATAATATGGGCATAGAAGCTTATATCGATCCACGGTGCCTTAACCTCAACTCTAAAATAAAACGTGATAAGAAATCCGATATTTATAGTCTAGGCGTACTACTTTGGGAACTTATGAGCGGAATTCCTCCACCATCCTGTTTTATACCCCTAAATAAATATATTTCTCAAAATAAAGAGAAATATATTGACGCTATTTCTCTAAATAAAGAGAATGACACTACACTCTCAGATTATGCTGATATTTTTATAAAATGCTGCGATTCTAACCTTTACCAGCGTCTAGCACTAGATGAAATTTTAAAAGAACTTGAAAATATATCGGAGAAGACAACTATTGAATTGATTATAAATATTATAAATCGCACCAATATAAATAGTCAGAAAACTGCACTGTCAATACCAAATTATTCAGAACGATTAGATTCCCCTAATAATACAACTGAAAGTATAAAAGTGGATAAGTATCGTGAAGGTGAGTTGAAAATGTTATTGACAACGATTTTTATAATGTATTATTTCATTCTATTCAACATAAAACATTTTATTTAGATAATCCAGATGAATCAAGCGACGATAATCTTGGTAGGATATTTACTTATAGTTAATGTTTAGTTATTTGCAATTTATTAAATTTTCTCTTTACTTAGGTAATCAAGATGATTCTGAAAATACACATTCGAAAGACATTTCATCCAATGAATTAAACGAACCTGATGAAATATCCACCAGATTGAATAATGGTTCCGTGGGAGTAATAGAAATACCAATTCAAACCATTGACAATTTATGGAATTTATATACTACATACTTTTTAAATATGGGACTTTTGTGGGTATTTCAACCACGTTCACGTGACGTAGTAGAATGTGAACGATGTGGGGGAATCTGGGTTTTTATACAATTTCTAATCAATTTATCATATGATTTGTATTACATCAGCTTTTTTTTTTTTTTTGACAAAAAAGTTGTTTACATAAGGCCCCTGCAGATTATGTCTGCGAATTCACCGTTATAGCATAACGTATAATGTGTCTTGTGTTACAAATTATTTATATGCCGTAACCTGTATTGTATGTCGTAACTTATGTTTTAACGTACGTACGTACATACAAGATTTCTCAATTCTTACGGTTTAAAAAAATAGAGATAGAACAGTAAATAAATATTTTTCAAGGACAAAGCAAATAATTAATTACATTACAATATATCATAATTGTGCTTTAGAGCACTAGTTGTTAATTGCTGTTACCGCTATATTATATTTAATGTTAAATTTATGCTATTCTATGTACATATTTAAAGCGATATATATTAATATACATATATTAATCTAATTATTTTAAGCATTCGAGATACTAAGCTTGCAGGATCGTAATTAGTATTTCCTGCGCTCATTTGTTGCATACTTTTGTTTGATACTTTACTTTGCTCTTCAATAAATGAACCATTATTACCAACAAATAATGAACTTGAAACATTGACAGCTTCCTCAATTGATAAATTTGTATTATCAATATTATCCAATTGTAGTTTATAAGATTCTTGAATTCTTCATTAAAGTTTTGGTTGGCAGTTTCCAATTGACTTGCATTAATCATAGGCCCATTTGAGTGATGTAAAGGGAAAACCTGTAAATCATCTCACTTAATGAATAAAATGATTTGCAGGTTTTCCTTTTTCATCACTTATTTATACTATTCTTCAAGTCATATTCTTACAATTCACTATCATAAAACTGCAATTCTTTCTTAATATTTGTATAATAAAATGCACGAATTTTAACAATTGCTTCTAAACATAAAATATTAAGTCTTGTTTTTCAGTCTCCAAATATCCACTTCAGGGTCAAAAAATTTTACTCATATACAGATTGCAATAGTGGTATAGAAAAAATTTTAATGACAAGTTCAGTTAATGCATTCTTTTGTGCATCAATGTTGAGCTAACATTTGAGTAACAATTTTCTTTCCTTCTGAAATATTTGACTGTATAATTTTTTTTAATTTCTGTAAATATGAAGTTTTGTTAACAAGTCTTTATATAACATCTTATCATATTCAAAATCTTTTTATATTATAGTTGCTGTTTCACAAATATTATAAAATATGCCATGTTTTAATCTAATACCTAAAATAGTATATATTAATATGTATTATATAATTAAGTTTGATTATGATAATTTTATTATAACAGGATAAAACTTATATTGAAAATTATTAAAATCTACTACACAAATCACATAAAGGTAAAATCTGCTTTTGTATAATAAAAAACATAACTAAATACAGATTTTACTTTTTTAGCAAATTTTACTAATTTATATTATAGATTTTATTCTTTTCTATTTTATTTATTATAATATCTTAATATAATATATACAAATAATATACTAATTAATAAAATAGTATTACAAATTCTTTAAATTATGAATTATAAATTTTAATTGCTTGAGGTTTAAATGAATTCATATTTGAAAATTAATTTATCTCTTAAACTGTATTCCAGACAAATTTGCCTGAAAAATTAAATTATATTTAGTATTTTTTAAATAAAATAATAATTTATTAATAATATAAAGTATACTTTGCTTATGAAATATATTTTTAAGAATATATTTTATAAACTTTATTATAAAAAATTTTTTAAAATATTAATAAACTTTTATATATTAAAATTTTAAAGATTAGATTTAAAAATTTTTACTATTAAAAATTTTTCAAGATTTAAGATTTCATATATTTTCAAAGCTAAAAAAAATTTTACACTTTATACAAATCTAAATTTTTATAAATAAATTGCAAAAGTAATATTAATAAAAATTGTTATCCTACTCATGGCCTATTTGGCATACTCTTTCTAATATTATTAAATCATACAAATTACAAATCATCTTTCACAAAGTGCAAGCTCATTCAGATAATAATCTTGATAAGTAAGCAGACTTTTTCGTCAAACAACATCCATCATCACTACTTTTTTCATTTAATTATACAAATCTTTATAATTCTTACCATATTCTTCAATAGAAGCAACATTATGTAGAACTTCCTACAAGATATTTTATTAAGCAAAATGTAAAGCCCACATACTAGCTATATTGGCATTACAAAAATGTAATAGCAAGTGGTCATATTTCAATTAGAATATTGATTGGAGATTCACTTGGCTTTATTTTAATCATAATCAAAAACCTTTACACAATATTACTAATTTTAGACTCAACCAACTAAAATCCTTTAAAATCAAAACTCTTCTTAATGAGTTACCAACATATTAACTATTTCATACTATTTATCCAAACCAATATCCAGATACTAATTGCTTTCACTGTAACCTAGCTAACTCTCATTCTCACTGGTATACTTGTGCTAATACACTTTTGCTTAATTAAATTATTCAAACATCTACTAATCAAATTATCTTTAGCAAATTATCCGATCTCAATACTTACCAAAAAAATGATCTAATTTATAAAACCCTTTATCATCTAGCTCTCAATCTCTTATACATCTTACCTAACACATTTTATCCTAATCTTATTCTTTAAAGACTTATTCCAAAGTTACTCATATCAACAGTTCAAAACTTTAACATATCATATAAAACTGTCTTCCAAGTTATTATCAATATTCTTCTCAATATTAATAAACAATCATATGAATAATTATGGAAAACATATTGCATTCATTTCTCTAATTGAAAAAAACAACAAAATATATCTCAATTTCAACCAATTAACAAACCTTAAATATCATCTAACTTAGCAACTAGGCATACATGTTTTTGTAGAAACTATACTTACTCATGCCTCTGTGAACTTCCAGATCAACTACATATTTACTCTAACATATGTTCTTCTATTGGCCAAGCAATTCGCAAAATTAACATTTGGTCTATTCTATAGATCAAATATAGCATATTATCAAATTATATACTAAACATTCAAATCTAGATAAGCTTTGACTATTCTAGTAGGTTTAGGTTGCAGATAAATTAGTCTGAACTTTTATTCTTGTTTTGTACAAATAGTAGTAGCTGTATAGTTAGCAGTTTAATAGTTAGCCCTAACTGCAAGTGTTGGTTTTGGTCATAGCATATATACATATAACTATTTTAAATTATTAATAAAGATATAAATAAGGCCTTACCTTAATACCAAAAAAAAAAAATTTATAATTATAACATACCTATTAAAATAGTCCCACAAACTATTATTTAAATACTTCTTTTCATTAATGACCAAATCTATAATCAAATATGAAAATCTTACTGCATTTATTTTTCTAATTAAAAAAAAGATAATAATATTACATCTCTTTTAAACCCTAATAATAACCATACCCTTCAACAAATACAGCAAACTAGACATCACAAGAGATCATATATAAACTATACATAGTTATGTCTATGTAGAATAGCAAATTAATTACATTCACATTCTAATATCTGCCTACCAATTGGACAAACTATTAGAAAAATCAATATATAGTCAACACTCTGGATTAATCATAGCACATCTTATAATCATATTTTAATATTACAAATCTAGGCGGGCCTTAACTACCATAGTTGGTTTAGGTTACAAATAAAACTGTCTGAGCTTTAATTCTTGCATGTAGTTTTTATTTTGTAGTTTATAATCTTAGTATATCTTAGTAT
>CAJVQA010004133.1:0-18098 GCA_910591915.1 Cetraspora pellucida | reverse complement strand
TTCGGCCGCAAGTTCCTATGTCCAATTTACTGAATAAAACCCTAGGCCCAAAAGAGGCTAGTTGAATATCCAAAAAAAAAAAAAAAAAAAAAAAATATATAGAACAATATTACAGCTTCTCTTCTAAATATAAACTTATTAATTTTCTTAATAATTCAAATATGTATAATATTGGAGCTCAATTTAACAACAACTACTTTACCTGGTCTAACAATACTAGTAGTAGTCATATTGACTATATTTGGACTGACCAATTTTAATATATAATTTCTTTTTTCTTATAGTCTTAATAAGAGTCAAACTTCTATCTTTAGTGATCATCTAATTCTTTCTTCTACCTGTATATTTTTACATGTTTATAGCAAACTTTTATGCAAACTTACTGACATTAACTGCTGAATTTTTAACTACAAAGCCATGTCTACAAAAGACTAGAAATCCTTAGCAAATAACTTATTTTAACAACTCCTATTACACAAAACTTCTACCAATAATGAAACTTATAAGAGTATTGAAACCACTTGGCACAAAATTCAATGCTCTATTATTTATAATACTATTTATTCTATTTCTAACAACCTTTTTCACAAACATAGCTACAATCACCAATACTTACCTCATAGTACTCTACTATATCTATATCTCAAAAAACTTGCTTACATTATTGAACTTATTAAAAAACTTACTTAACATTTTAATACCTCTTATATTAATTAAAACATCTCCCAAATCAACAAACAGTTACAATATTACCTTCAATTACTTATCTCTATCAACTTAACTTTTATTCAAACTTGGCTTCAACATGTTTACAAAACTTGGAACTAACTTTTTCATATTTGTCATCTTGAAAATTTTCTCTTAATTTATCAACAAATAAACCAAGTTATTGTAAAAGATATGTTACCCTTACAACACATCCTACTCAGACTATCAACAACATTCTTAACTGTTACTACTAACCTGTCTATTTTACCAATATAAAATTGCTTCAAGAGCTTATTACTAACCTACTAACTATTAAACAACATGTTTGATCTCATTTTCAAGACTGAACTGCATATAGATTTATCAATCAAACTCTCTTTGATAATTTCTGGTAACAACACTATCTGCCACTTCCTCATATTAATTTAACTTGGTATCATTTTTTCATCTCTTCTATTACTAATAAAGAACTTTTTAAAACTCTTTTTCAACTACTTAATAACAAAATCTGTAGTCCTATAGGCATTAGTTATGAAATGCTTAAACACATTAGCCTTAATGCACTTCTGCTATTACTGTTCTCTTTAACTGTTGCCTTCTTAAAAATAGAATTCCAAGTAATAGAAACATAGTTACATTTATCCTATTCCCAAATAAAATATCTTTGATAGTAACCTTAATCTTATTTAACCTATTAGTTTTGTTGACATATTCATAAGCTTTATACCAAAATCTTTACTAATTGACTTAGCTCTGTGTTTTCAAACTATCTCATCTTTTTACCTTTTAATTATGTTGCTCTTTTCAATAATAGCATCTTAATTCCTATCCATATTCCTAACAACCTTAATAAAGATGCTTCTTGCAATCATAAGAACATTTGATTACTTTTATAAGATATAATTAAAGCCTATAACTTTGTCAACTTGATTCTTTTTAAACATGCACTTTCTTACCTCTTACTTTTCTTATTTATTATTAATATTCTTTCTGACCTTTTTACTAATCATCATAACCAAGTTATAACTAATCTTAGTTTAACTTTATTTTACTCAGTTCACAATAGTATTTTCAAGATAAAACTATTATTTCTTTATTATAACATATTTACTATGATCCATTTATCTCTTATATATTCTCAAACACTCTTAATTACAAATTACAATCTTTTTAGACTACTAACCTTAAATTTCAAATATTCAACTTATTACAAAAACAATGTTCTGTCTTGGCTTATATAAATAATATTTTTTGAATTGCTTTATTACAATCTGAACTATCATATATATTATTTATAACTGAATCTTTTTATACTATAGCCAATATTCAAGTTAATTTCTTAAAATCCATTCTAGTTATTAACAATCCTTCATCTTATTATATACTTATCTCTTATAATAACTATTTTCTTTCTCTTTATTCTTCTAAAATACCTTTTAAATTTTTAGGTTGTTGGTTCACTTTGAACAACAAACAATCTAAATAAACAAAACTACTCATCTCTGAATTCTTTCAACTAATCCAAATCACCAAAATCAAATATATTATTGACTTATATGCTCATTATATTATTAATATAGTGATTATTCCTACTTATAAATACTGACTTCAAAATATTGTAATCAACTAATCTACTTGCAATAAAAATTTTTATTCAGCATATTGGTCTTGTTAAACTTAAAGTCAAACTTTGTTATACAAACCTTTTAGTACCTTTCTATATTCACAAATTTATAATATTAAGCATATTTGGGATATCTAACTACAACACTATATTTCTAACCTTTTTAAATAAATTAATAATCCTGATCTATTAGGCATATTTACTTGCATTTGAATCTAACAATTACAAAACAATCTTTGGTTCCCAACTAATATTTTATTACATTTCAATCTAATTATTAATAGTCTCAACTGCCTAACTACAAACTTTAAAATCATACAGTTTATTAAACATATTGACTAGATATTCTTAATTAATTCAACTTGTAACATTCTTTACACCTTACATAATAGAACTATCATTCTTGAATCTCTTCTCTTCTTATATACTAAATATTCTGTTTTCAAAAAACAACTTAAACATCACAAACTCCTCTTTCTTGACCAACTTATCACTAATAATAATTTATATTTATTACATTGGCAATATATTTTAAACTAAACAAACTTCCTAAAGGTATTATACCTTAATAGTTTACTATTCTTGAGAACATTGCTACAAGCTATTCCTATCAATATACATTATATGATCATTTTAATTTACCTTAATCAAACTACTTTTTTTATACTACTAGTCACTTCAACTCTAATACTAAATTCTTATTAATTACTGTCCTCAACAATCAAATTATTGTCAGCAAGACAGAAGGCATAACAGCTCTACAGACCTTACTCTTATTACTCACTGGCCTTCTTATTTCAGTCTCAGTTCTCTAACCTCTATTTTATCTCTCTCTCTACTACTACTATATGTTCTGAATGCTATCTTAATTCTAATACAATTACTAACAAATGCACTAACTTTATTCTTACAAATTTGGCTACTAAATTACTTTGTTATATTAATTTTAGCAAAACTCTTAATCTATATATCAATTTTCTTAATATTACATACTCTATAGCTATTTAACATCCTTTATATATTCTATCTTTTCTTTCATTAACAATTAATTTACAACAATTAACTTGCATCTTTCAGTTAGGCCAACTTACTAACAGCTTACAGTCTATTGCTAATTCTAATTACAACCTAACTATTATCTCATTTTATATTAATGGTTCTGTTATTGAGCTTGGTATTTCCCAATGTTCAATAAATATAGGCTAGGTCCAAGTTAATAACTCTGCAACTACTTACTTATTTCAGACACAAGTTAAACTTTAGCTATGTTCTTTTAAAGCTAAAATTTTTACTATTCTCTTAGCAATTATTATTGCTTTTAGAAATTGTTGTTTACATCTTTACTAACTCATAATCTGTAATCTCCAAATATTACAATATCTGCTCATTAGTATCTAAACTCTTTCATATCTACATCTTATATTTTTCTATTTAACAAACTTTTATCAACTTTATTAATTCATATAATATTTAGCTTACTCTTGACAAAGTTATGGCACACCAAGATAACCATTTAATAATCTTACTGACCAGCTTGTTCATAATCATTAAATACTACTCTTTTAATATTTTTAAGTAACAACTCTTACAACTCTGACTATACTCCATATATTGATCAATTTTCTATTAAAATTTCTATTTGACACTTTACCTGTACTATCTGTTAAGCTTATATTATAATACTTTGAACATCCTAACATCATTTTTAACAATGGTCTACTGTTGCATCCAATATTAACTAAGAAGCCACTTGGCTTTATATTAATAATAATCAAAAAGTTTCTAACTTTGTTTACAGCTTTTATTTTTCTACTTTAAAAACCTTTTGTGTTAAAATTCTCTTGAATGAACTACCTGTTCTTTATACTCTTCACAAATATAATCCTTCTCACTTTTCTCTCTGTTATTAATGCAATTAAACTAGTTCTTCATTATACTGAACTCTTTGTCCTTTTACTCAAATAATTTACTACTTAATCTCTAATTCTCTTAATTGCATTTTAAATGCAACTGTTCTTGATAAGTTTACTAATCTTGTTTCTAATTTGTATCAAGAAATTCTTACATTTGACAGTTTTAAACTGCACAACTTTTTTCATATACTATCTTTTATTTCTACTTTATTTGGCTTAGTTCCTATTAACCTTATTTCTACTATTAATAATACTTTTATTTCTTATTGTATTGCTACTTCTTTTTCTATTAAATTTTTTATTTATTTAAACCAACAAATATATAAACAAATATGGATTCCATATTGTATTTCACATTCTGCACAGTCTCAAATTACACTTTTCACTAACTCAACTCATAGTTATTCTTCTAGTTTACCTTTACTTTTTATTTCAATACTACAAATTATTAATAAAATTGATTTTTGGACTATTTAATAGATTAAATATTATACTTTCTTATATATTATTACTAACACTTAAATTTAGATAAGCCTTGGCCACTCTTATAGGTTTAGGTTACAGATTATATGTGAGTCTTTATTCTTCATATGTAATTTAAAAGCAAGCTTTTTTTATAAAAACTTTAATTAAATTTTAATAAAGTTAAAAACATTACTATTAATATTTAAAAAAACAAAAAAAAAAAAATAGAAAAAAGAGATTAGAATTGCATGTCATAATATTAATAAATTAAAAACCAAAGGTTAGAAGCTTGAAAATCTGCTCAGCTAGACAGAAAAGAAGAAAATTACTTATTGAGAATTATAAAAATAAATCTTGCAAAAAGAAAAGAAAATTTTAGTATATAAGACAACAAATAAATATATCAGATATTGGAGTAGTGTAGTAGAAAACAAGAAAAAAGGTTTAAGTATAGAAGTTCTAATAGAAAAACAATAAGCAAAACATGTAGGCACTGTTAAAATAATAAATAAGTACATAATAAAATTACATTGTACATTAAGCAAATGGAGTTAATAGTAATAGAGATCTATATATCAACAAGTAGGAAGAAGCATTCAACAAAAAATAGTAAAAATTGTTACAAAGAAAAATAAATAAATACAAACAGTGATTATGGAAGACTTTGATCATATTGTGAACAATGTTTTAGATAGACAAAACCTACAAGCTACAAGTTAAAAAAGATTGCCAATATTTAGTTAAATAAAAAAATAAGTCTTCTATAATATATATAAAGAAATACAGCCAACTAAACAAAAATACACATGGTCAAACTTAGAAATAACAACAAAATTAACTATTTATAAGTATTAAAAAGACTAGCTTTAGGATTACAAAAAGCAGAAATTGAAGATATAGAAGAAATTACTAAAAGTAATTATAAGATAATAATAGCAAAAATATATAATAGTAAAAAGCAACAAGATAAAAGTCAAAAGAAGAAGCCAATCAAGAATAATATATCTCTATACCAAGACAAAAGAAGAAGAGTAAGAGAGTTATGCACAAGAATTACAAAAGTGATTAGAGATAAAAGAAGCTTTGAAAAATATATCAAAAGAAGAACAAAAGGAGAAAAAGAAGATATAAAAAATTAACAATATATAAAATATAATAAAAAAGATAATTATAATACTGTAAACAAACATATATTTAAGAAAAAAGTCCACAATATGATGATGAACAGAAAGCCTAATCAAAAAGATCAATAACAAAGAAAAGTTATTATAAAGTTTCAAAGACTAGTTAAGTACACAAAAACAAAAAAAGATCAGGAAGTTGCAAAAACAGATAAAAGTAAAGTAAATAGAAAACTCAAAATGTTAGACAAGAAAATTAGTACAAAATTACCAAAATTTCAAAGACAATAGTTTGTTGCTTGGATAGAAGATATAAAGGCTAGCAGAAAATTCTTCAAAAGAAAAAGAAAAAAGAATAAAACCAAAAATAAAAAAGACAAATTGAAGACAACATAGACAAAAATTGTAAAATAATCAAAACTGATTAAGGAAAAATGATAGCTAGCCTTTTGAACAAACTATACAAAAAAGTAATACTTGACAGAGTAATTAAACAAACAGAAGAAAAAACTAGACTAGTGATAAAATCAGAACTAGTTAAAAAATAAGCTAGTTCTATAAATAGTCAAAATATTTAAGATAACAAACAAGTACATCTTAAATCTTTTTCATCAAAAGCAGCTTAAAATTATTACAGCTTATAGCCTAACAGAAAAAACAACAATATAAGATAAAATAGATCAAGGTGAAGTAATATCACTAATAATATAATAACTTTTCTATAATTTGCTATTAGAAAAGATACAAAAAGATAAAAGTTTAGCTATATAGCAGAGTAAGAGATTAATAAAAAATATAGTACAACAACATTACAAGTTACCAACAAGCAACAATTACATATATATATAACACAATATGGATTGCGAGTAATAAAGAACAATTGTTAGAGACTCTAAAGTTAGTAAAAGAGTTCTTCAAAATAAACAATATAGAAATAAATAGATCTAAATCAAAACTAATAATAATGAACAGAAAAGTTAAAAAAAAATAAAAAATAACTTTTAATAAAAACAAAATAACAAAAAAGCCAAAAAACAAGATAGTTCAGTTATTAAGAATCTGGCTAAATAACAGAATGCAAGAAGTCTTAGTAAAGAAAAAAGCAAAAGAGATAATAAACTAGACAATAAGAAATTTTAAGTATAAAAAAATGATAATAAGCCAGATTGTATATATAAACAATATACTAACAATACCAAAATTAAGCTACATATTGCAATTAATGAAAATATTAGAGAAAGGAATAAATGAAATATATCAACTAATAATATGTTTAGAAAACAAAAAAGCAACTTATTAAGAATACTGAAAAACTGCATAATAGAATATAAGAACCTTGGTAGTTGCAGAACCATGTGATAAAAACTAATAATAAAACAAATAGAAGGCCTAGTAGCAAAACTAAACAGAAAAAACAAACAAGAGCAGTTAACAAAGTTAAAAATAATACAGGATTGTCAAAAAATAATTTTAACAGAAGATATATAAAAAGTTAAAAATTGCCAAAAGACAAGTCATATTAAAAGAACAATTTGTCTGTCTGATGATAGTTAAAATGAAAGAGTTAGAAATAAATATAAGCACAAAAAGTGAATTATAAATAGCAACTGGTTATGGTTTCAAAATAATTAAATTAGTAAAACCATAATTATAAAAAAAAAGTGAAACCAAAATAAATAAAACAGGACTAATATATCTAAATTAGCTACTTAATGTAAAAGAAAAAAACTAATAACATGATAGCAATTTAATAACTATTAGAAACAATTAAGTAAAAACAAATAAGTAGAGTGGTTTAAAATAATAGAAACAAAAGTTTTGAACAGATTTGAAAGCAGAGAAGTTAAAGAACAATTCAAGACAGACAACAAAGATTAGGTAAAGAAGTTTATTGAAAAACGGAAAAAAAATAATAGATAGTACATAGTGCAATAAAGGATAAACAATTGGAAAAAATAGTCAAAAGAAGAAAAAGAAACTACTAATAGAATACTAGCAAATGCATAATATAAAAAATAACTTAATTACTAAAATTAACAAATGCAAAAAATATATAAGAGAAAAAAAAAATAGTAGAAAATAGCTGTCAATATTGGATAAGAATCAACAAGATAAATATAATTCCAGATATGCTAATAAGAGAAATAATAATATAATTAAAACAGCTATTAACTAACTAATAGAATATATGAGAACAAAGAAGTTGAGAAAAAATAAACAAAAGCTAATAGAACTTAAAATGTTAGAAGGTTTAAAAATAGAGTTAGTTAGAAAACAAGAGCTAAGAATGAATATTAGTCAAGAGTTAGTAGAGATCTTAAAAAGAAATATATTAAGAAACAAAAATGAATACATGATATATACAGATGGTATAGCAAATAGAATAAACAAAAAAAAGACAATAGATAGAAACATGAATAAAGAATGGGTACAAACAAGTAAAGTACAAGATTGGTTAAAAGAAGAAGTAGCATTAGGAGTAAAAGGATGGCCTATATTTATTACAGCTGAGGTGCTAGCAATATGGGCAGCAGTTTTAAAAATACTAAAGAAGAAAAAACTAGAAATATTTACAGATAGCAATGTAGCAATTAGGAACATTAGTAAAGGCTTAGCATGTATAAATAGAAATGAAGTTCTGAAAAGGAAAAATGCATTATAAATATTAAAGATAACTGATGTAATTAGAATAAAAAAATATACAGAAAGAGTAAATCAAAATAAAAGGTTATAGTAAATTAAATAGAATAATAAAGCTGATAGCTTTGTAAAGAAAAGAACATTAAGTAGAAAGATAATATTTCTAAAAGAAATCAGTCATTAAAAGATAAAGTACTGTCTTGAGTAAGAAAACAGTAAATAGACTTACTAGCAAGACTTTTATGCAAAATAGTAACAAATATCAGATTCAAGTAAAGCAAAAAAAAACAACAGTGATTAGAATATAGAACTAGTAATAGAAGCAATAATCTATAATTAGACATATTTTTGAAGAAGGCTAAAGTTATCTAAAAAGGTATATTGTTTGACAAGAAAAAATAGCACAAGAAGAAGTACTTCTATAAAAAGTATATTAAAGAAACTTCTAACTTTAGAAGAACTTAACAGAAGAAGACCAGATATATACATAACAGCAAAAAATCAAGTCTGCCAAAGCAAAGCCAAAGAAATACAAGAACATTTAATATATTATAAGGAACAAAATACTTAAAAAAAAAATACAGAAAATATCTATCATAATAGCATAAAAAAGTTTAAAAAAGAAGATGGCAATCTTAGTATAGTAGTTGGATTATCATTCTTCAAATAACAGGTCTAAGGTTCAAATTTCATCTATGATGAAATTTGGAAATTATATTTGCATTATGGTAACTGTTTTCTGTTGATCAGTTGGCCTTATGTGGCTGTAACCTAGATACATCAAGTTAGTCCTACCAACATTGAAAGCTTAAAGCATCTATGCAAAGTATAATATTACATATATATAAAGAAATGTATAACCAGTGTTGCATAAAACTTTAGTGCAAACCTATAATAAGACCACTGAGCATAGAAAAATAAGAAACTGAGATGACAGAAACCCACTTGAAAATTTCTAAGTAAAGAGGTAGCATAAACTTTTAATAATACTATTAGATCAGTTGAAGTCTATAAAACATCTTTATAAGAACCAAAGATTAAATCAGACATCAAATATGTGTTGAAGAGCATATAACCAACTAGGCCATCAAACTCACTAAAGAAAAAAGATACAAAAGTATATCATACTGACTATTTGAATTGGTAGTCTAGAAGAGACTGCTAGTTCTAAGTTGTAGCTAGTAGAAGATAATAGAGAAAATGCTAAGAAGATAAGTACTGAACTTTACAAGAATAAAAATAATGTAATGTAGCAGTTAAACCAATAACCTCTGTAACTGCAAGTGTTAGATAACTATAGAATGTTGCATAAAACTAGATCAGTATATGTGAGACATAAAGGCTTTAGTAAGTTTTTTGTTAAGAATAAAGTAGTTTTAAAGGTACCAACTAGCATTAGGAACTTGGATAGGTGTAGCCTTAAAAATGTTCTCATGACACAAGAAGGATTGCACATGCAAAGAGTTTAAATAGGAAAGCTTCTAGTTGGCTTGCAAATATGGTATCTAGTATAGAACTTATATAGTAATATATAAGTGGACTACTTAAATTAGGCACCAAAAGTGCATATATAGCTAGTTGTAATCTCCAATGTAAGATAACCTCTGATGCCATGCTGTGTTCTATATATTTGAATAAAAATGTTGCATTCCAAAGATAAAGACTTTAACATTAAAAAAAAAAAAAAAAAAGTTTAAAAGAAGAAGAAAAAATCCAGATTCTATCCTAAATATTATATATAACCCTTTTTGGAAAAACAGAAAGAGATAAAATAGAAATAAAGAAAGCACTAATCAAAGGCCTAATTCTAAAAGCAACTCAACAGATTATCATAACTTTTAAGTACAAAAACAAGACAACAGTTTATGAACATAGTAGCAAAAACAGCATGAAATATATTCTATAAACAAGTTTAAAATACACACTATAAAAAAGTTAACATATATAAAAAAAAAGAAAAATAATAAGTAAAATAAAAAAAGAAAAACAGAAGAAAAAGAAAAATTCAAGCAAGAAGAAAAAGGCTAAATAGCAAAAAATAGAAAAAAAAAGAAAAAATAAGAGAAAAAGAAAAATAAATCAAAGATAAAAACAGAAAGACAATTTAAAAGCTTGTTATAGACAAGAAAAAACCCTTTTATTATAAACTTTAAATAGTTAGACAAGCAGCTTAACTCTGCTGAAAGTAATATAACAGGTTGCACTTTGCATTATTAGGGTAGCCAGATGATGCTAGGCTTAGTTGTTAGGTATATTTATATAATTGCAATAGTAATTTTAAAAATATTAATAAAGCTTTAGCAAAACTGCTTAAAAAAAAAAAAAATAAATAAATGCTTAATAGTATTATATAGTTATATAAATTATTATATAAGATGAAATTTAAAATATATAATATTTTTAATAAACAAAGAACATGATTTTAGTTTTTTATTTGTTATATAAAAAGGTTCATAAAATCAAAATTGTATGATATAACTGCTATTATAGTAAACTATAAATTTAATTTTTAGATTAGTAAAAGCTATAATATAATATTTTTTTGCTAAATATTTATTTGTTTTATTATTTATTGTATATAATTATATTTATTTAATAATATATTTTGTTTATTTTTTACAAAATCTTATAAAAATAAAAATAATTCAAGTTTATAAACTTGTATTATATTACTATAAAATAATACTTAAGCATATATTAAAAATTTGGTCAAATTAAATTTAATTTAATTTAAATTAAGCTAAAATTTAATTTATATTTTAGGACATTATTTTGAGAAAATTTAATATATTATATATAGGTTTTTAATAAGCTATATATAATAGCAAAATTTATTATTATTATATATATAATAATAAATACTAGTTTATTAAAAACTGTATTATACTTCAACTTTAGTTAAAATTTTAGTTTGCATATTAGTAACCTCTAAATTTTTTATAAATACAATTTTTAAATATGTATTAATTTTATAGCATAAATTTTTTAAACTATAAATCAGATTTTAAAATTAAATATAATGTAATACAATTAAACAAAATATCTATTTTGTTAAAGATTATATAGTTTTAAAAACCAGTGTAAGTCACAATCTGCAATTCTGAAAGAAGGCAATTAATTTAATATAGTAATAAATTAATAGCTATATTGATTATTTATCTAAAATTAAGTAACTAGTAGTATATATAATATTTATTATATTAATGTTATAAGAGATATTAGTATTATAAAAAGATTTAATAAGATAAAGTATATAATTAGTATAAAAATTCTAATTAGTATAAGCAATATAATAAATATAAATAATATATTACAAATATAATGTTTAGTATATTCTATATAAATAAAAGTATATAAAAAATTTTTTATTCTAAAAAAGTAAAAATAAATAACTTATAATTAATAATATTTTTATTTTTTATTTTTTTAATGTTAAAGTTCCTATTTTCAGAATGCAATATTTTTATTCAAGTATATAAAACATGGTATGCCTTCAAAAGCTATCTTATATTGAAGGTTACAACTAGCCATATGTGTACTTTTGGTGTCTAATTTAAGTAGTTTGCTTATATATAGCTATATAAGTTCTACACTAGATGTTATATTTGTAAGCCAACTAGGAGTCTTGACTATTTAAACCCTTTGTATATACAATTCTTCTTGTATTATAAGAACATCTTTCAGGTTACACTCATCTAAGTTCCTGATGCTAGTTAATACTCTTAGAACTACTTTATTCTTAATAAGAAACTTACTAGAGTCTTTATGTTTTACATATACTAATATAGTTTTATGCAATACACTATAGTTATCTAACACTTGCAGTCATAAAGGTTATCTGTTCAACTACTATATTATACTATTTCTACTCTTGTAAAGTTTACTAGAATCCTAGTATCTATCTTTTTAGCATTTTCTTTATTATTTTCTACTAGTGCAACTTGAAACTAATAGTCTCTCTCAGACTACCAATTCAGATAGTCTAGTATAATATACTCCTGTATCTTTTTTCTTTAGCAAGTTGATAACCTGATTGGTTATATGCTCTTTTACATATACTTAATATCTAGTTAAAAGTTTAGTTTCTATGAAGGTGTTTTATGGTCTTCAACCAGTTTGATGATACTATCAAAATTTATACTATCTTTTTACTTAGGAATTTCCAAGTAGATTTCTATTACTTCAGTTTCTTAGTCTTCTAACCTAGTGGTCTTATCATAGGTTTGCACCAAAATTTTATGCAATACTAGTAATATATTCCTCTATATACATGTAACATTACACTTTGCATAGATGCTCTAAGCTCTCAATGTTGGTAGAACCTACCTTGGTATACCTAGGTTACAGTTGCATAAGGCTAATTAATTGACAAGAGATAGTTACTGTAATGCAAATATAATTTTCAAATTTTGTTATATGTGGTATTTGAACTTTAAATCTTTCACTTAGAGAATAATAACATAACTACTACTCTAAAATCACTATCTTATTAATAATATTTATTTTATAATACTTTTCTGCATTTATTATATTACAATAAAATTTATAATTATTAATTTTCTACTTATCAAATTTAATATATTTTTTTTACTAAACTAATTTATAAGTTATATGATATATCCAATTATAAAGTAATTAATATGCTATTTAACATTATTATTTTGGTAATAATTGTGGAATTTAATATTCAAAAATAGCTAGACTATAGAATTTAAAATAAAATTTAGTATTTAAAATAAATAAAGAAAAAAGAAATATATAAAACTTATTTAAAATTTTAAAGATTGAAGAAAATTAAAGTTTAGAATTAAAAAAATCTATTCAAGACAAGTTTTAAGTCATTAATAAACTTAGAAAACTTTTAAAAAGAAACTTAATTTTTTTTTTTTTTAAGGTGAAGTCTTGCTTATATCTTTATTAAGTAATTTATAAAATAGTAACATATATGCAATATATATATTAAAAAGAAACTTAATATTTTTATTATAAAACAAAAAAACATATTGTTAGTAAATGTCTGTAAAAAAAAGATATGCAAACTTATCTAAAATACTTATAAATATATAAATCTAAGAGATTCAAAAAATTGTTAACAAAACTTTTAATAGTTAAAATCTTAATAAAAGACAAATTCTTCAAGTTCTAAAACTTATAATAAAAATATTATAAAATAGATTTTTAAATAATAAAAATAAAAAATAAAAATTATATATCTATTTTTATATATATATTTTTTATCTTTATCTCTTTTCACTGTTCTGAAGGTTCTTAAACACCTTTAGGACCTGTTACATCTCTTAAAAGCCAAAGTTATCATTCTGCAAAGATCATCAGATAGTGTGTAGCTCCTGTATGTCACCAAACTGTAAGATAACTCATACTTCATTAAGTCCATCATATGACATCTTGTGTTTCTGGTTTCATAGTATAGAACCTACTATCTCCTTCAGTCTGCAATTCCTTAACTTCACATAACCTATCAGCTAAATCATCTGTAAATTTCAATATTCTTAATTCTACATGTTCTTAAATCAGGCTTTCTCAATATTAACATTATTTGTTGATGGATTATGTCTTATCTAGTTGTTCCTGACCTTGTGGCTATGCTAGTTATTGCATTCTTTTTTATATAAATTCTATTCTTGCTTTTTAAATAAAAATCCTCTGCAAATCTTTTTTAATCATGTTCCTGGTAGAGTTTTAGTTGCCTTTTGAACTCAAACTTGTACCTTGTGATTGAGATTCAGGAGCACTAACCACTGCACTATCAACCTACAGGTCTTATTTTTATATATTAAAATACTAATAATATCTGTTCTTTATAATTATTTTTATTATATATAATATTCAAAAAAATTTTATATCTCTAAAAGTCTAAAATGAATTTATAAAGCTTGTTTAGTAAAATTTTATCAAAAAAAACTAGTTTTATTTATAACTAAAATTCTTAATATCTACTATATTCTAAAAATATTAACCAAAAAAGATAATATTTTAATAAATAAATTAAATACTTAATACATATAATAGTTTTAAATTTAAAAGTTTTTTTAATAATATTTTAGTACAAGAAGAATTTAATTTTTAAAATAATTATATTTTTTTTAAAAATAAAGTTAAAAATCTGAAATATTATTATAAAAATAAAATTAAAATTAAAAAAACAGAATAATAATTTAGTAAATAAACTAAAAATGAAAATAATTTAGAAATTATATTAGAAAATTTTATTAATAATTATCTAAAGCTCTAAAAACCTGAATGTTAAATTAAAAGTAGAGGTATGTAAATTATTTTTTGTATAGTTTTATATATTTTTTAGAATTTTTATATAAAATCAACATATACTACTAATAAAACATTTTAAATTATAACTAATTTTTATTAAAGATAGAAGGCAGTACTTTAAAATTATATATAAACCTAATAATAAATTTTTTATATTTAATTTTATAAAAATTATATTAAATAAACTAATTTTAATAATTAAGTAAAAGTTGTAGAATAGTCTTTTTTGATTCTAATGATAGTAAAATTATTAAAATTAGTTAAAAACCCATTAAGATATAAAATTTTAAAGACTAAAATATAAAATTATATAATAAAATTAACTTATAGGTTTATGCAAATTAACCAATCTATAACAAGAACTATCACAAATCCTTTCTGCAGCTGAATCATTCTTTAACATAGCCAATATAAAAATTAACCCTTCCAAATCTGTACTTACAACTAATAATGAACAAATTAACTATATCCTATCATATATAATGACTACTCTCTCAATCTTTATTTACCAAATGAACTATTTAAATTCCTTGAATGCTGGTTTACACTTAATAACAAACAAGCCAAACAAACCAAACTCATCACTGCAAAATCATCACATTTTGTTAAAATTGCAAGTACCAAACAAATTACTAATACATATACATATTATATTATTAATACTATTATTATTTCTACAATCGAATATTAACTACATAATATTATTCTTAATCAATATACATGTAACAAAATGCTTACAAGTTATATAGAACTTGTCAAAAGTAAAGCCAAACTTAGTTGTACAATTCCTACTAGCACATTATTTCACCCTCAGTTATATAATATCCATAATATATAGGATATTCAACTACAACATCATATTACAAACTTTACTAAGAGACTTAATTCTTCTGATCTATTAGAAACAAGTACTCACATTAGGCTCCAGCAATTTCAGAACAACCTGTGGTCATCTACTAGTATTTTGATACATGATAATCCTATCATTGATGGGCCTAACAAACATACTATTAACTTTAAAATTATGCAACTTTTTAACCATCTTGAAATTATATTTTTATCTAACCCATTATATAATATTCTATATACCATTCAAGAAGGATCTATTTCACTTGAATCATTACTTTTATCATATTCAAAATACTCAACTTTCAAAAAACAACTTAGATACTACTGTATTCTCTACTTAGATCAACTAACTACATTTGATAACTTATGCCTCTTAGACTAAAAACACATATCTATATATATAAACAAAATTCCTAAAAGCAAATAGCTACTCTGGTTTAATTATCTAAAAGAAAAACTACAAGTCATTTATATAATCGCACTTTTTATCAATATTTACACTTATCTAATACAAACTACTATAGTTATTCAACTGGATACTTTTCTTTAAAGAAAAAACCATGGCTTATTATAGTACTTGATAATTAAATCATTACTGGCAAAGCCAAAAAACAGCTCTCTTTTTCAGAAACCATTCTTATTACTTATTGGCAATGCCATATAGAACAACAATTTACTTGTTTATATCTGCTTCTCCCGATTTAATTACAAATATGTCCAGATTGCTCTAACAATTTTTACAAATTGCCAACAAATGCACAATCAACATTCCTCTTCTAGATTCTTTGGTCAAGTCAACACATATAACAAAACCCTTAACCTCAATGCCAACTATCTTGATCTTATATACTCTATTGCAATTCAACATTCTATTCAAATTCCTAATCTCTTTAATATCAATATTACAACATACTTAATTTTAATGATATTTGAACCTAATACTTTGACAAACAACTTTCAACAAATTAGTAACTACAATGCACAACTATCAGAACTTTATTTTTATACAGATGGCTCTGTCATCAACCTGGGCACCTTACAATGCTCTATAGGCATTGGATGGGCCTAAATTTTAAACAACAATATAATATATATCTTTCAAGCCCAAATAAAATACTGGTCTTGCTCATTTAAAGCTAAGCTTACTGCTATTCTAACAGCTCTGATTACTGCTCCTAGAAACTGTACTATATATATATATACTAACTCATAGTCTGTAATTGCTAAATATTACAGTCTTTCAAATTTAGCTCATACTTTATCTTACACACATACACCATACTTCTTATTATGAAATACACTTATCAACTTTGTCAAATTATACAATATTCATATTATTTTCCACAAAGTTACTGCTCATCAGAACGCTCAATACAACAATCTTGCAGATCAATTCACATATAGTCACTACAATCTGTCATATCTTACCTTTATGTCCTACAATATTTACAACTCTATATATACTTTAAATCTTGAAAACTTTCCTTTAGAATTATCTACTTGCTGTAGTATCCATACAATATATTATACACTTATTTATGCATTATGGATTACATAACACTGCTTTCAAAAATGGAACAAAATCCTTAACCAAGTTAATTGGCAAGCTACCTGGCTATATATTAACAATAACCAAAAGTTCTCAAGCTTCTCACACAGCTTTCAGTTCTTCACTCTTAAATCCTTTAGAATCAAAATTCTACTAGATAATCATCCTACTCCATACATCTTACATAAATGATATTACTTATACTTACCTATCTGTCACCAATGTTATTAAATTAGTTTTTATCTTCACTAGACAACCTGTCTATCTAATCAATTGCTATACAGGCTTATAGACATTTTACTACAACATACTTTAAATACTAAAACATTCAACACTACTTTAAATACCATAACTAATTTATATAACAAATCAAGCTGTTGAGTAGTGTGACTATTTACAGTATACCAAATTTATCTTCAATCTTTTCAACCCTAACAGGTCTAATACCAAATGAACTTATTGAAATTATTACAAACCTGTCATTCAAAAAAGTAGTCATAACACTTGTTATCAAGTTTTTATTTTATCTTAATTACAAATTTATCATAAAATCTGGATTCTATATTGTATCTCAAGATTTACAGCCCAAACAACTGAATATAAAACATTTTTAAACTTTCTCTTACTTTTATCACATACTCCTCCACTCAATTCTATTAGATCAAAAATAAACTCTTAGTATATTCAATGAATTAAATATTAAACTAATCCTCTATACAGGGGTGTGGTGACCTAGTGAAGTGGTTAGGTTGTCAACCTCCAAGTGGCAGGTCCAGAGTTCAAATCCCAGTATTAACAGAAAATTTGAAAATCCTCCCTGTGTTATGGTTAACTGTCTCTCGCAATTGGTTGGGATAAGATACTTGTAACCTGTGTCACACCAGCATGACTGGCAGGTCACATGGCATTTGTGTAATGGTCACATGACATTGTCCTTTGGG
>CAJVQA010004132.1:0-18099 GCA_910591915.1 Cetraspora pellucida | reverse complement strand
TCAAAATAATCTGTCATATAAGGAATTTATTTTTTATACTGATGGATCAGTGACTAATATTGGAACTGAACAAAGCTCAATGGGCATTGGATGGGTTCAAGTTAACAATAACAACCAAATTCTTCACAAATTCTTAGCTAAAATCCACTTTTGGCCATCAGCTACAAGACAGAGCTCTTCTCTATTTTATCAACAATTTCAACTGTATTCTATAATGCAATACTTCAAATTTACACTGACTCACAATCTGTTATTTCTAAATTCTACAAACTTTCTACTCAACTCAATAATCCTAACAAACTCTTTAAATTCAATGCATGTTCTTTATAGCATACTTTTCTAAATATTATCAAATCTTTTAATTTAAGCATTAACTTTCATAAAGTTCAAGCCTATACAAATAATATCTTCAATAACATGGCCAATTCTTTAGTAAAACAACACACCTTTTCTTTACCTTTAAACTTCCAATATACTAATATTTATAATCTTTTTTATATTTTATGATGTGAACAAAATCTTGTTGAACTTCCTACTAGACATTTTGTTAAAAATATCTGTAAAGCCCACATACTGGCAATGTGGTCATCACAAAAAAGAAACAATGAATGGGCCCATATCAACCACTATATAGACTGGAAATCTACATTGTTATATCTTAATTATAATCAAAAAACATATATCTAACTTTACTAGCTTCAAACTTAATTAATCTAAAACCTTCAAGATCAAAGTTCTTTTAAATCAACTACCAACATACTTCTCATATCATAATATCTACCCAACCATCTTTTCAAATATTAACTGCTTTCGATGCAATTTTTCTGACTCCTACTTATATTGGTTAATATGCTCTAATTTATCTCTTATTATGAATATTATTAACTTATCTATTCAGTATATTTTATTTAAAATAGACTTTAACTTACCTACTAGTCAACTACATGAACTTACTCACTAAATTCAAAACCATCCCTCATTCGACCGAATACCATTTCAAACAAACTCTTTTTACTTTAATCTTATTCTTAAAGGCCTTATATTTAAAGCCCTAATCGAAACAATTCATAACTATAACATACCTACCAAAATAGTCTCACAAACTATTATCTAAATACTTCTTGATATTAATGAACAAATTTATAATCAAATATGGAAACCTTATTGTATTGACTTTTCTAACTGAAAAAAAATAATAAAATTACATCTCTTTTAAGCTCTAACAATAATCATAACTCTCAACAAATACAGCAAATCAGACATCACAAAAGATCACATATAAACTATACATACTTATGTCTATATGGAATAGCAGATCAATTACATTTATATCCTATTACCTGCACACCAATTGAACAAGCTATTAGAAAAATCAATATATGGTCAACACTCTGGATTAATCATAGCATATCTTATAATCATATTTTAATATTACAAATCTAGATGGGCCTTGACCACCATAGTTGGTTTAAGTTATAGATAAAACTATCTGAACTTTAATTCTTGCATATAATTTTTATTTTGTAGTTTACAATCTTAGTATATCTTAGTATATAATATATTAATATATACAACTAAAATTACTAATAAAGATATGAGCAAGGTTTCACTTTAATACCAAAAAAAAAATAAGTTTTGTTATAAATTTTTTTTATTTAAATTTTTATAATAGAATTAGTTTTTAAATTATAACTGAGATCTAAAAAGAATTTTTAAGAAAATAAAAAATTTTTAATTAGAATATTTTGTACTAATTAATTTACAAATTTTAAGACAATATATACTGTTAACATTAAGGTTTTACACATTTTTGATCATAACTTTTGATATACCAAACCAAATTAAATAAAACTACTACCATTGGATTCAGCTCACTGAGACAATTCTAATGAACACAAGATTATGTGATTCTGATCATGGAATTACGAGATCAGGACAATTTTGATGAAAAGCACTAATTATAATATATGTGACTTAATTCTGATTGGCTCAAATTACTGTGCCAGAAGTCTAGCATTTCTATCATTTCTATCATTTCTAGTAGATCTATCATTTCTATTAGATCTATTATTTCTATCAGATTTATTAGTTCTATCATATCTATCATTTCTATTATATCTACTATATCTATTATATATATTATATCTATTATATCTATTAGTTCTTATTACTATAAATAGCATTTATTAGCAATAGAGTAGTCTTTATTGTAATAATTTATACATGTAAAATATTTATAAAAGCACTACTTTCTGACCCTTCAAGAAAGTTAAGTGTCTTCATACATTTCATGGTTTGCATTTCTTTGTATAATCTAGATTACACAAATGCTACAGATCTGCTAGTTATGCTAATGTGATCATAGTTATATATATCTTATTTTAACTGATTAACAGAATACTATTACTGTAATACTGTCTATATATTATATAGATATTTATTTTATTTTGCTATTGGTAGTTTTTGAACTCACAACCTATCACTGAAGAGAATAACAACTTATCTATTTTATTAAGTTATTACATCTTATTTTATTTTTATTTTTATTTTTTTTATTTTTAAAACTAATGTTAATGACAACTAATGTCTTTATTTGTACTTTTAGTAAATATATTATATATTATTTGTATAGAATAAATATACAACTAGCCACACATGTAACTTTTAGTTATCTATTTAAGTAGTCTGTCCAAAGATTCTATACTAGCTGCCATACTTATAATCTGCTAGGAGACTATCTAATTTAACACTCTGGCTTCTATACTGCACTTAGACAATTAACTACTCTGATTTCTGCACATCTAAGTGTCATCTAACCTAATATTTTGCCTTACTTTTGTATATCTGTCAAGCTGTTACTCAATTTTAGAGCATGTTACCTAACTACAAGACTTTAGAAGCTTCTCTGTTAACTACTTACCCATTCTATAAAATATTAACAGAGCTTGCTCTTGTAAAGTTCACCTAAATTCTAGTATTTACTTTATAGTATATCTCTAGTACTTTTAGTATATCTTTGTTTTTTCTCCAAACTTCTAATTCAAATAGTTTAATAAAACTATGACCAGTTTATTAATATATTAGGTTGGCCTAATATTCTTTTTTTCTGGTTCTCTTGGTTGAACTTCTGGTAGCCTAATTAGTAGTACTTCTTACTTAGAGGTTTTTGCCTATCTAGATATTTCACATTAGTATCTATTTCTTAAATCTAGTCTTTATAATAGTATTGCCAAAGATCCATGTTACCTCTCTACTTGAGTCTTTTCAAATAGGCTTCTTGTTCTTCAATTTCTATAAATTTATATAGCTACAAGGACTTATTTTGAGTTTGCATCATCAATGCCAGTTTGCATTCTTTTGTATAATCTATACAGATGCTTATAATCTGCCAGTTATGCTGATATAACTATAATTACAGATATCTTAATCTAATCATTAAGAACAGTTGTTATAATATAAAAATTATATAGATGATTATCCAAATTTTTATCATCTGTAGGTTTTGAACTTACAATCTACTACTTGGAGGGTTGATAACTTATCCACTTTACTAAGTTATCATACACTCATATCCTATTTTATATTCTAGTATATACATATATTAGTAGTTTAATCATCTGTTAAAATATAATATATTTAATTAAACTAGCTAGTTTAACTAATTTGTTAATACATTCAAAAATATAATATAATATAAATTCTGATTACTTGGTTAGACTATTTAATATTTTTAATATATTTATATTAAATATATTATATAAAAAGACTAAGTCTTCTTCTTTCTATATATAAAGATAATATATAATAAACTAATATTAAAATAAATTTACTTATATATAATATATTATTTTTTATTTTACATATATAATTAGTTAAATATTAGATATTTTTTATACTATATATATGTATATATATATTTCTAATTGTGTCTAATTTTTATCTGATTGGTCAATTAACTATAGTCAAATTAGTTATTAAACTAATATTTTATTTAATTATTGCCAATTATCAATTAATTTTGATTATAAAATTTTAATCATTTTTTGATAAAACAGGCAATTATTAGCTTATAACTAATTTAATTAATTGACTAATATAAATTAATAATATTGCTTACAGTTATTATTTTACTATTAAAATTTTGTAAAAGACTTTGTTTTTCTTTTATAACTGCTTTGTTAATACTATAGTACTTTTGATTCTTAGACTTGTTTATAATCTTTTCTGTTATTGTTGCTTTTTTTTAGTATTACTTGAGATGTTTTCTGTCAATAATTGTAAAAAAAGTTTATTTTTCTTTCTACTAATTTTTATGTTTAAGTGATTATTAAAAAAATTCTGTAAAAATAATTTTATTTTAATAATTTTGTTATATATTATTAGAATTCAAAAAACTTATTTTACAACTTTATTTAAGGATTCAATATTGTTTACTTAATATTTTTTCAAAAAATTAAAATACATGTAAATCATTTGTTATATGATTTTAATTATAAATTTTTTAATTTTAATATTTAAAAAAATTTTCATTAACTTAACTGCTTTTAAACTTTTAAGCAAAATTGTAAATCAGACTTTTATAATTCTAATGAAAGTAGAGTTATTAAATTCAGATTAAAATTCATTGAGATAGATTTATTTAAAGATTTGATATTTTAAATCTATTATAAAAATTATATAATAATTATATAATAATCAACTAATCAAAACATTACTACTAAGACTTTTACAATATATACAAGTATAGTTTTTTTAAAATAATATATATTATAATAAATAAATCATTTTAATTTATATATCCTAAAAATTTAATAAAATTTTGGTACGTTTTTAAAAAATTTGATTAGTACCATATTTTTTACTTATTATGTAAATCTAAATTTACTACGCAAATCATATGACAAATGATCTACATGTACTTTACCCTTAAATATAAAAAAAAATTGCAACGAATTATATATAGAAATGATCAACATTGTGCTCTATTTTTCAAAATATAGTACCTTGCAAAACCAGTTTTGTGTAATTAATAATAGGTATATAAAAAAACCATCCAAACGAATCCAATAAAAGCACAGGATCTCGTGTAATAAAACAAACGCGAAGGTTTCAGAATGAAATTTTCTTATAAAACAATTTTTAATGCTAAATAGATATAGAATTTTTGAGATACTACGACCCATATTTTTTTGGCCAGCAGCTCAGGATTTTCTGAACATAAAGATACCTCAGTAAGCCATGCACTTTGTTGCATTCCGTTCCTGGTATAGTTTATTTGAGATAGAGCACAAGCACAAGGCCATTTTCTGATAAAACTCTACCGTTCAGCCGTTGCTGATAATCTGATTTAGATCATGTGTCCGTAATCACTGCGCTATATATGACTTGTATCTCATGCAACCAATCTACTAACTTCTGATCAAATCAAAATAATAAGCTATGCCCAAAGCTTTTTATCCTGGACATTCAGGTAAAAGTCTTAAATATACTAATTTAGAAGAACAGGAGAATATGAAGATTAATTGTACAGCTTTTCGATAGCTCTTATAAAGTACCTGGCAGAGTCTAAACTTGAAGACTGGTCCTACATAGATTTTTTAACACTAAATAGTGTGGTCCTTATCGATTCACCACCGTTTTTAGACAGTTGGAATGCTCTTGATGGTACGTGGACCAGAAGATTCTTGCGCGAAGTGATAGAGATAAACCGAGATTTATACAATGACATAAAATAAAAGGTATTTTCATTTCAATTCAATCGTGGAAAGGGAACTCCTAATCAGCTACCTCCTGATTCAGGGGTATCAGCTATCTCCTGGCCCAAGTGTTGGTGATGGAAACTTCTGATCAGCTACCTCCTGACTTCAGAAGCATCAGCTACTTCCTGGTCCTCACCTTCGCGACTCCACTTGCTCTTTTCTATTTGAGTAATCTAAGTTCTAGATCAGCGAAGAATATAGCCTTCTAATGATCTATTGTATTACCTCAAGGTGGATTCGGAGCATGCCGACTTAACTATACGTCATTTTTGGGGAGAGGTGATATCAAAAAGGAATCGAGTAAGTTTTAGCAAAATCACTAGTGTTTTCAATTAAGTTAGTATTGTATATCTTTTAAAAAGCATCTTTAATTATTATAGCTTAAACTCAGAAAAGATCTTGATGCTGAGAGTATTAAACTATTAAGGATATCAAGCAAATTCCAGTCACAAAATGTTCAAAAAGATTACGAAGATTTGATGAAGCCTTCCTGTAACAAGCATTTTCTTGATAGCACTGCGAATAATAAAATAATGGCCAAAAAGGTCAGTTTGTAACACAAGATTAGTCCGCAAATATTTGTTTTCTCACCTTTCTTACCTGAATATCTGCACAGATTAAAATCAACCAAGCCACTCCAAGAAAAAATTACCACCAAACATTCTTCCTGATGGTACCAAATTTGATAAAGCGACTCCGCTGAACCTCATACAATTAGACGAAAGTGGAGACGATGATCCATCGTTAACATTCGTTAATGATGACGAAGATGACGAAAATGATAATGTTCCTGATCCGAATGAAATTCCCGATTTATCCCCTAATCAGCAAATGTGTAGCCTTCCTTCAGGCAAATCTGTTGAAGATATCTTCGCAATGAATGTGTCCAAAAATTCAAAAGCATATAGACAGAAGAAAAGGCTAACACCTATAGAAAAGGCAACCTTACGATACAGTGCCTCAAAAATAATAGATTTATCTGCACACATGAGGGCTTGGTTTTCTCCTATTGATAGGAATTTTATGACCCAAAATCATGAGACATTGCTTATAATCCCGGAACTGCCCGATGATGTCAACACATTTATTTTAAAAGTTGAAAAGATAAGTACATTGGCTGTCCGTTATGTATTCTTTATTTCATACGTTTACTTTTATAGATGGCACGCCAAGGCAATTCAGATGCCGCCTTCAAGCTATGCATGGAAACTTATACTAGTTCACCAACTAATAGTTGTATTAGCAAGTTTAGTAAAATTTACAGTGATTTGTGAGTATTACCTTTTCTTTAGCCTGTTCTAAGCTGTCCGCAAATTCCAATTCATTACATATATATATATGTGCAGTTTTTATAAAACTATCGATGGAATCGATATACTGGAATGTGATTCAACAGGACACACGAAAGTTGACATTATTGTCAAGGCATTCTCGTATATTGTAGACAGATTGAACAAAGATCTTGGAATACGTCAAAAATGGCAAGTTAACGTATCTTTTCAGTTTTTGTGTTCCAATTGTCTTTTAATTTTCATCTTCGTATATTAGGGGTGAATCATTCTGTCCCTTAAGCAAATTCACAAGTTACACTAAACGTAGAAAATGTTATGTACGTTTCTTGTCCTCATCGGGAATGGATCTAGGAGAGTGGGAGTTTTCTGTGCGTGCCACTACTGATAAGATAATTTCAGATCGATGTCGTTCTGGCCGTATCAACCAATCAATTTTAAATGGTCTACTGAGGTTCGACTGGAAAGATGAACAGATAAAACTTGTAAAAGTGCCTTTCATACAGTTCGCTGGGATTAATGGCCAGATGTTGATAGAAGTTTTGGTGAACGGATTTTATATAATTCTTTCAGGACCAAAATTTCAGTTGCCCACCAAGCTTGCTCAGATCGAAAAGCTAAAGTCAATTGTAAAAGTTACCAAATATATCATGGTATGATCTATTATTATTGTTTTCTTTTTTATCAAAAATGTTTACGTATCTAACTATTTACATAGGAAATGTATAGAGAAACTAGCAATTTAATAAATAATCTAGAGATCGGGTATCATACGTTTGATGATATCTTTAAGGTTGATGAGCCTGACACGGGTATATCTGCATATTACAAATCTAGCATTTGCGATCCATGGTGGACCCCAAAGAAACTAAGCAAGGATAAGGAGGATCGTAGTGATGATAATAATAACAATTAAATAAAACAATCAGCATAGCTCATACAATGGGATGTAATGCAATCGTAGTTTGGCTTTTTTATTGTTCTTATTAACTTGTATACATTAGCAGGTATTGTTTTTTATAAAATCTATATAGATTTACAAGTTTATATAAATTTTATATAAAAAATTATATATAATAATATTTATATAAAATTTTATGTATAGGGTTGAGTCAGTAGAAATCAAGCAAATTTTTTCTAAGTAAATTTTTTTAAAACTTAAAATAATAATAACTTAACAACAGCTTAATCAAATTTAATAAAATTTTTTTAAAATGAATTCTACAAACTTATAAAATTTATTTAAAAAAATTTTATTAAATTTTGTCAAGTTTTTGTCTAGATATTGGCATTTAAAGTTTTTAAAAAAATTTAATAAAATCAATTTGCTTGATTCCTACTAACTCACCCTATATATAATTTAATAAAAAAAATTTATAAATCAATAAATTTTAAATAAAATTTCATATAAATTCTAAATAATTATAAATTTTATACAAAAATATTATAATATAAAATTTATATACATCGATTAGCAAGATACATATGTATTCCTGAGATTTGATAAAACAAATAATAATTAAGTAGGAATTGCTATAATGATTTTGTGTACAACATCTATATCTCATTAATAAATAACTAAAATAGTCGACACGTTTTAATAGTAGAGTATGTCATCAAACTATATTATCATGATATAAAGCCATTATTAGCCATTATTGTGTATGTAATCGCAAAATTCAGATCGCTTTTTTTTTTTATTTTTATAATCTTTATAAAAATACTTACATTTGTTTGCAATAGACCATTTTGGAATATGATCAATAGTATATTCATCGATCAATCCTACACGAAATCGCTCAACACCGGCCCAAGCGATCATTATACCATTATCAGTGCACAAATGTGGAGGTGGACAAATTAAAGGAACATTATGTCGTTCGTTTGCCAATCGTTCCAAACTATAAAAAAATCATAAAATGAATTAATAATAACTAATTAATCAGATAATTTTCGAATTAAGAAAAGTCTTACGTTGATCGAATATTTTTATTACTTGCAACACCACCACTAGCAACCAAAGCAGTTAAAGAGACACCATTGTTTATACACCATTCAAAAGCCAATTCTAATTTATCAATTAAATGTAAAATTGCAACACGTTGAAATGTTGCAGCTAAATCATTTTTCACACGTTCATCATCCAGATTTAATTTATTCTTTTCAATTAAATCTTTTATAGAAGTTCTTAAACCACTAAAACTATAATTCATTTCACGTTTCCTTTTTATATCTTTTCTCATTGGTATTGGAACCATATATTTTTCAGGGTCACCATTTAAAGCATATTGTTCTAATGCAGCACCAGCACCACCACCACGACCTTTCAACCAAGAGATTTTAAGTAATCGAGCAGTTTTATCAAAAGCATTACCTATAGAATCATCTATAGTTGTACCAAGTTGTGTATAATGACCAATTCCGTGAGCGATTAAAATTAAAGTATGACCACCGGATATTAACAAAGTAAGGAATGGGAAAGATAATGGTTCAGGAGAAGAGTGCGTTAGACGTGCAGTTAAAGCATGCGCCTCCTAGACGTTAAATATATGTATCAATTATGATAAAAGAGATTTTTTGAGAACATATATCAAATACATGCCATATGATGGACACCTATTAATGGTTTTCTAATAAAATTATTATAATATTAACATACAATAGAATTTCTACTAAAAAAAACCAATAAGAATAAAGAAATATACCCTAATACAGCAGCCAAAGTTTTTGCAGCACTTAAACCAATTCCCAAACAACCAGGAAGTCCAGGCCCCCGAGTAACAGCCACAACATCTATATCTTTTACTATATCCAACTCAGCATTATCTAAAGCTTTACAAATTATAGAAGGCAAATATGTTTGATGATTCACCATTGCTAAATTTGGTACAATCCCACCAGAAGGTTCATGTATTTCATGTTGATGATGTATTGCTTCACCTAAAATTTTTCGATCACTATTTACAATTCCAACAGCTGTATCGTCACATGAGGTTTCTACACCAAGAACATTAAAAGATGATTTTGATATATGTGTTGCATTAATGAATAAAGTTTTATATGAAATTCGATGTGTTTTTGAATATATCATAAATGCAGAAAAATTTTGGTAAAGTTGGCGGAACATTGCGGTTGTAAAAAAAAAAATCATAATAAATATCAATATCTTGTATATATAAGTTAATACTTGATGTTAATCTACGAATTATAACATCCTGATTTTATTATCCAATCATATTGAAAATCATTATCAATATCAAATCTATAATCGATATCCAATTACAGTCAGTCTTCCCTCTTTATAATCACACATTTGGGCGTAGCTAAATTCGGGATTATATAGAGGTGTGATTATAAATAATATGATTGTTATTATGATTTAGCGCTTGTTTACTTTTAAAGATCTAATTGGCTATTATGTTCTATACTACATTTGCATGTCTGAAGTTTGTACCAAGCCTGTAGCTAGAGGTGCAGATATAACGCCATAACTTTAATGAGCTACAGCATTTATAGCAAAGATTGAAGTTAAATTATAAAGAATCACCCAGGGCAAACTGATTTAATTTCCTTGATCGTATTACTACTGATCTTGAAATTAACAGTTTAGAAAACCAATTTGACATGCATTTCAGACACGCATTATATTCTATTATATAAAATAAGTTATCTGTTATTCCTGATCTTAATGCAATTTAAAACTGAGATTATAAAAAGGTAAAATTACTATATATATTTAATAATCAGTATTGTCAATAAACAGCTTTGCACATGAGTTTGAACAAAAATATAAATTAAATTTTACTAAGATAATTTTTCTAAATAAAAAATATTTAGAACCTAAAAAACAAATTTATTAATTATTAGAGCTTGAACATGCTTTGGACACTCTTGGACATTTGGACGTTGACATGATCAAAAAAACCTTGGACAGTAAAAAATGTACAACACTGTATTTAATATTTGGTATTATAAAAAGGGGTTTTATTATTTAAAAAAATCGAGGGTATAAATTAGTGTGATTCTATAGAGGTTGAGATTATAAAGGAGAAGATATAAAGATGGAAGACTACATAAGTAGACATCCTTCAGTTACTATACCTCATGTACAGTATATCCTAGGCAAAATGCATCTTTACCACACATTCATGTGATAAGTAAAAAATTCTTTAAAGTTCGTTTATGCTATAGGATCTAGCACCAGTGCTAGTGTGGAGTGAAAAACTTTTGATCTCCAACTATAATTGGTTTACACCACGTTTTTATCATGTGGGAAATTTGCATTGATATAAACAAAAACAAATCCTTAAATTCCTTAACTTATTTGATATACCAAGTAAAAATGTTCAAACGTATCGTGGTGAATTTTACCTTTGGTGAATATTAAATAAATTTTTTGTTATCTTTATTTATATATCATCTTTATACCTTTTTAACTTACTTTTTTATATTTGTTATAATTATAAAATTTCCTAATTTTCTAATTTAATTAAATTTTTCTGTTTTGAATTATTGCATTTTCTTTCTGTTTTAAAGTATGACACTTTTAAAATTAATATAAGTGGATGAGTGAGAGATATTGAATGTTTTAGAAACAAGCAGGTAATTATATAGCTTCAATAAATAGACCCTTAGATTACTTTTTTGTTGGGGAGTTTTCGCGTTGACACATACTTGCTAGCTAATTATTTTTTAAAATCATTACAATTTGATTTGTTTATATTTTTATATTTCTCTTATGTTATAAAGTTAATGTGAAGTTTATATACATTTTACCAGGAAAATTTAACAGAAAAATATTTAAAACATTAGAATTCTTATATAGGTTCGAAGTCAGTAAAATGACTAAAAAAAAAAAACTGAAAGCGCGTCGTGGCCGCAGTTTGCGAAAGTTACTAGTCAAGTAATCAGATTTGATGTACAGTGGACGAGCTACCGTGAACATTCTTTCTTTTCTAACTAAACAAAAAACTTTTTTGTGTAAGAATAATAATAGTAATAATTGAAATTTATTGGCTACAAATCTTCTTTATAAAAAAAACATCTTTTACTCACAAAATGTTTTCTTTTCTCTTGATCTATATTGTTATAGGAATCTAAAAAATTGTGTAAAGTTGTGACAATCTACGCAATTAAAACTAGTTTAACAAAAGAATATCAAGGAGTAGATTTTACTAGTTAAACTGCTCACATAAACAACAGATATTTGCTGCTTAGACGCTATTATAACAGAAATATCAACTATATAGATCTTATAATGAAATTGTCTAAGTTGCTACATCGAATTAGCTAAGCAATGCATGATTTTCATCCGAAAAAACGACATATTATAATCTCTGATAATATTGAAAATAAAATATTTTTGACAATTGCATTTGCAAAATTATATTAATATAATGGAATACTTTAAACAATATTAATGTGCTTTATTGGTTAACTCAGCATTAAATTCCAATCTTAAGCTTATGTATGTATAATACTAACCACCGCATGCTAACTTCCAATTCTAGTTATTTGTCTTTAGATATCCAATTAATATTCGATGAAACTTAAATTTTTTTGATCAATACTCTGATACTGAAATAGTTAAATAAGTGAATATTTGAGGTTTGATTTTTTGATCGGATAAATCAGACATCTATCATGACGATAAATTTACTAATTTTTTCTCGTTTTATTAGTTAGAATGATTTGTACTAATTTAAATGTCACTTTTTTTTTTAAAAAAAAATTGTATATCTTTTTATGTTTTTAATAGGCTAAGGGATAATATTATGTCCGAATTTTGCAAAAAATTCTTAGACGAAATAATAAAATTAATATGATCTTTCAGGAAAAATAATTACTTTTTGAATTTTTCGAAAAAATAACACCTTTTGAATTTTCGTGTTACACTGTCTTTGTATAATTACTTTTTGAATTTTTCGAAAAAATAACACCTTTGAATTTTCGTGTTACACTGTCTTTGTTTCAGAACTGAACCTTAAGAGGGACAAGCAATCTAAAGTTGTTGTACAACTAATAATACCTAAATTTAAATAATTAACAAAGGTACACAAAAATATTTATACGTACGTATTCGTCTTCAAAAAAAAACCCCCCGGATATACAAAACAGTATAATGGGCTCAGATTTATCTAAAGAGAAAGAGTTGCGACTACGGAGTTATGAAATTGATAAACAGATTAAAGAAGACCGAAGAAATTTCAAGAAAAAAATTAAAGTTCTCCTGATGGGTATTTTATGTTCTAAAAAATTGAATGAAACCTCGCTTGTCATGATAATTTGTTGCAGGGAAAATACTACCTGGTATTTTAAGTGAACCTTAAAATTAATGGTATAATATCATCTTTTAGGGTTAGATAAATCAGGAAAATCGACGATAGTTAAAAAAATAAAATTGATACAAAGAGACTATTCACAGGAAGAATTATCATTATATCGGATAATAGTTTATAAAAATCTTATACACTATGCACAAGCAATTGTTTATGCTATTAAAAAACTTCGGTTAGAACCCAAGAAAACAATAAATAAAGTACATATGGATTTCCATATTTCCTGTAGTTTAATTTAGCAAAAATTAAATTATATATAAAATATTATTTTAGGTTTACATGGATAGGATTTTAGAGTATAATTTCGAAACCAACACCGAATTTCAACTAAGTCCAGAAATAGTTGCAGCTGTTAATTCTATATGGAATGATCCGATAATACCGGAAGTCCTTACTAATGCAAATGATTTATGTTTGATGGATTCAGCATTTCAGTGAGTATATTTAATAATTAATCAAATATGGGGCATTTATCAAGCTTGTTTATTTTCTAGCTTTTTAGATGCGGTAATGAGAATTGGATCTCGGGATTACGTTCCAAGTCAAGATGATATTCTTATGTCACAAGTTAAAACATCTGGAATATCTGAAATAAGATTTGACATGAATAAATTAAACATACAGTATGAGGACTTATTTTAATGTTATGTGCATTCTTATTCAATTTTTTCAAATTTTGACATTCCATTTTCTGTACCTATATTAGTATACTTGAAATAGACAAAAAGTTATATCAACCCAAAATATTTCATCATTTTGAATTCGTGACCTCTATTATTTATTGTGTCGCTCTTGATGAATACGATCAAGTTGAATTAGGCGAGGTGTTCTGTCATTTACAAATCTTTATTTGAAATTTCCAAAAACTAATTCTTATACATTGTAGAACCGATTGAAAACGAGTCTTCAATTATTCGAAACAATAGTTAATAACCGATGGTTCCAGAGAATTTCTATAATTTTGTCTCTGAATAAATTTGATTTATTTAGAGCTAAACTGCCCCGAGTACCTCTTAAAGACTTTTTTCCAGAATATTTAGGTAACTTAATTTAATACGTACACAATTGTGTACACAATTTATAAACAATTATACGAATATTTCATCATTAATCAAATGTTAGGGGGCTCTGACATTAATAAAGCCACGAAGTATATATTATGGAGATTTACCCAAACTAATCGAGCCCGACTCAAAATTTATTCACAGTGAGTATAAAAGGTCAAACGTTAAAGTATTTAACAATATATATATATATGTGGTATTCATTTTATTCATTATAGTTGGACGACGCGACGCTGACTGAATTATCGGACGTAAGTGAATTATAGACATGATCTAATTCCTAGCTACACCATTAATTAACATTACTTTGACATATTTCAGTTAAGGTTAGTATTCTCTTCATAATTAATTATATCTACTATGTTACACTGAAATAATCATCTTACTGCACCATTTTTTTTATAATCTCAGAACAGTAATAGTAAAATAATAATGAAAACCTTAACTAAATTGCTTCTGTTAATTTAGTATTAAAAAAAATTGTGTAGCGAGAGTGTTTATTTCTCGATGTAATTGTAATGAAAATTTTTGCACACATTGCTAATGTATTCCATATTCCATGTTTTCAGATATATTTTATCCGCTATATACGATACGATCCAATTGAATGACCTTATAAATGTTGGTATGATCAAACGACCATTATGATAACGGTCAAAATATTTAAATGCAAATGTTTTTATTATTATCATTATTATTCTTTTCACTCTTTATAACACTTTCTATCCTATATACGTAATACATTTGAATAACTTTCCAATATTGCACGTGGAGACTTTTGATTTCTGTATTACAGTATTAAAGTTTTACAAGATCTGACAAATAAAATAATGAAAATGCAAAAGATCATTATTGAGTGGAAATACATTTGTTATCGATCACCATACATAATTTGAAATCCTATAACCTAATTTATTAAATTTGGCTCAAACCTAGAATTCTATAAACTTACTGTATTTTTGTGTAATACCGTACAGTGCTGCATATAGTACCCCAGTGGGGTACTGAGTGAAGAGAGGGGAGTATTATACTAGGGAGATATATTGAAAAGATTATTTTATAATTCGAGTTGATCATTGGTTCGGCTACTCGATTAGTACTTTCAAAAATGTAAGAATTTACAATTGAATAGTACCCCGATACTATTTAAGGGGGATACTACTTTAAGGGGGTACTATATGCAACGCTGTACAGTAACGCCCATATGCGAATGGGCGACCTGATCTTCAAAATAACGCCACGCTAAATCGATGGATCGCTTCTTAAATCTCTTCTTACCCAAGCCGATTTAGCTGGTATGTACAGTATAATAGTTACTTGTCAATAAGAGTATGTATCAGTATATTATTACACTACTTGCTATATCTAATTATTAACTGACACTGAATGACGAGTTCGTTCTTTATATGGGTGCGCGTTACTTTGGATGCGCAGGCTGAGACTAGCATGACATTTGAAACTACGCATGCCATTTTTAGGGAGCGTAATTTCTAAATAACGCTCACGGGCGTTATTACATAATTCCATTCCGACGTAAACATATATATAGGTAATATAGAATACATTTATTTAATAAAATGAAAGGTTATCAAACAATTTGATTTGTTTAATACGTATAAAGATTCTCTCTCAACACCTAACTTCCTAATTTGTGTAATAAATAATAAATACAACTTCACTAAAATAACGCAAAAGTAATTTTAGGATTCTTGTAAATTAATTAAAGCGTTATCATTTGGGTCTCTTTTATACTGGGTTGGTATCTTTTCTTTTATAAAACTAGTACAAAGTTGACATTTGACAGCATTTTTAGGAATCGTGGCTGAACACCAAGGACAAGTTTCAGTAGTTACATCTTTAACTTTTTGTCTCGTCTTTCTAAATCTATCATAACCTATATATATATACATATTAATAAAAAATCAATTATTGAACATATGATATTTATCACAGTAACCACAGGTTATTGAATAAACGTACCCCAAATTATCCAGAATAAAACAAAAGCAATGATTAAGAAGTTGATAACATTGTTCAAAAACGCACCAACATTTTCAGTCCTAAAAATTACATTAAAAATAAATTATTAATTTTATCGATAATAATTTAATTTTTGATATTTGTTACTAACACAGCTCCATCAGCTTGAGCCTCCGCCGGAGTATTATAGGTGGCGTTTGGTGTTTGTCCGGGCCGGATTATAATGAAGTAATTTTCAAGGTTCGATCCTGTTCGCATTCACGTGAACCAGTCAGTTAGTTATAGCAATACACACGTGACAAAAGAAAAGAAATAGATTTAGATATATACCATGAATAACCAAACCGAGAGGCGGAGAAATAATATCAGTCTATAAATTTTTTTTTAAAAAAAAGATTGTAACAAGTTAGCTAACTTTCAGCGAAAAAAAAATCTTAAATTAATCTATACTTACAACAAAGGAGTTAATCACAGTCGTAAAAGCAGCGCCAATGATTATACCTTTTCAAAGAAACCAAAAAACATGCATATATTATCATTAAATTAACTATATATTAAGAGACATGCTATGTAGAACATCGTAGAACATGTTAGTATAAACCTACCAACACCCAAGTCAACCACATTTCCCCTCGTGTGGATAAAGTCTTTAAAATCACTCCAAACACCTGAGCACCATCCTAAACACATTTTTTAAATTTTTTTTTCTTTTTTTTACGAAAATTATGAAAATTGCAAGAATTTCAAAAGTTGAAAAATCTCACGCTCTTAAAAAATTCAAAAGCATAATACATATTATGTACGTACGTACGAAAATTGGGCGTTTAGTTAATTTTACCAAATAAGGAACATTGATATAAATTTGTAATTGATAGTATTCAAATTGTCGTGGTTTGTTTAGTGTTGGCTTTTTTTTTTAACTCCAATGTGTTATATTTACAATAGATCTTGTTGAACAAAATTATGCCAGTCTTACAAACATCTTCAAAGTTAAAAAGTGAATTAAAAAGTATCTTCATCTGTTTAATCCGTTCATTTACACCTTCACTTAATTGCCAGAGCGAAATAGAGGACGCTCAATTTCTACAAAACCTAATGCCATATCGATATCATCGTACGTATTGTCGTTTTTGATACTTTTATAGTAAGATTATCGAAAACGTAAAATAGTTACGTAATCTTGAATTTCCACTTGCATATTTGTACACACAACAAAATTCAACGTGATGCGTTAAATCAACTTTAATTTTTCTTTTAATAAGGTGTGCTGTTTATTACGTAATTTCCTTTTATTGGAAGACAAAACCCCTTCCTGCGTAGGGTGTGTGGCACGGTGGTCATATGGGGCATGTCTTGTTCTGGTTTATATTCTGAAATATTCTGTATAGAATATCAAACAACATAAAATTATAAGAGAAAATTCAAAAAAAACTTTAAGGGGCAGTCTGCAGTTAAAGGGTATAAAATACGGTGAGTATTTTACTATAACTTTCATATAGTGGTAGAATGCTAAACATTTCTGACAAGGAAAGCCATATAGTAAAAAAGAAAAAAATTGTAATTTACACGTTCTGCAACTTTATTTTATTTTATTTTTTTTTTTTTTAAGGTGACCTCTTTGGTCTTTTGACTTTTATTAATCACTTATCGGTATTGTGGTTCAATGAAC
>CAJVQA010004131.1:0-18100 GCA_910591915.1 Cetraspora pellucida | reverse complement strand
AGAACTGAAATCGAGACCTATCGAGATCTTATATCTGATATATATTGTATAATAAAAAAACACCTATTTATTTTAAAGCTGGATCCTAACTCTAATTAAAACTATATAGGTGTTATATAACATGGGTGTTATGAATATAATATTTCTTTATTAATTTATTTCAAATTTTTAAGTAACATTTGGATGTGAATGGACCTTTTTAAAGTGAATTTACTAATAGATTTGTAGGTACGAATTTTGTATTATAATGTATTATATTAATCTATGCGCGTGCACTAACTTGAAAGTAAATTAAAAAATATATTATAAAAGCTTCTAAATTTATTCCATCACATAATATATTTTTTATTTTATTTCCTAGTTAGTGCATGCACATAGGTTAATACAATACATTATAATACGAAATTCGTACCTACAAGTCTACTAGTAAATTCGCTTTGAAAAGGCCTAATATGAACAAAAAAGTCTTGGACATAGTAAATGTGACAATACTGTATTAGAAGGTAATAAACAAAAAAAATATTAATGAATATCAATACAAAAAAAAGAATATAAAAATAAACCCAATTCCAAACTCAAATAATACAAATTTAATACAAAGATTATACAAATTTAATGTTAAGAAACCTTTAATCAAATTTCAAAAATAGTATATAATTTCAAAAATAGTATATAATATCGATTGTATACCAATCAAAATTAAGAACTGCTTCCAATTTAACTCGATGATACTACAGAGTATATATCGTGTAACATATTATACTAACATATGGTCAAATAAGAGAAATATGCTAACTTAGACGATTAACGTTATATGCTTAAATAGAAGGTTAACTCGTTTAAAATGAGAAATCATTAAATAACTGGTAAAAAAAAAAAAAACTATTTTCCGAAATTGTATAAACAAAAACCAGAAAAGTCTAGTCTGAAAAGTGAAGGAATATAATAGAAATATAAAATTCGATTTTTATCAATATATTAATAATTTTCGAAATTTAAGACCATTACTGGAGTTTATATTAATAATAACCAGATCTACAGAAATATTGTGTTTATACATGTAAACAATTGACTTTATAACAATAGATTTGCAAAAGTATATGAAATATGGAATACAAACGAAACAAAGAAAATTAGAAGGGGAGAAAGTTGAAAGAATCTATATTTTTGTTATATTAACAAATACATGTGTGTATGAATACATACATACATATAACTGATATCTGATATACATAGATATGACTTAAATATCTATCAGATATGGTAGGAATAGATAAATATCGTATGCTACGCCATATCAGAGACCTGCAAGACGGTTATTTAAGAAATGAGCATACAGTCATACCTGCATTTCATTACCAAAAAACAAAAACATAACCATTGAACAAATCATATAACACTAGCAATAACGTATTATTTACTTATTTGTTACATCCGAAGAAATGTAACTACTAACTCGGATCTTCGTAAATAATACGTTGTTATTTCCAGATAAGGTTTCATAAAAATAACTATATTATATAGAAATTTTATAAATGCAATTGATCGATTATTCTATAGTTATTTTTTTTTGTTAATAAAGCTCGCACAAAGCTGTACACGTTTCTTTTAAATCTCGTACGTACCTACGTTATGTACGTACCGAGATCGAATTTTGAATAACAAAGTAAGTATCCAAAATTATATTTTTCTCCAATAGGGGAAAAAGGTACTCATAATAGAAAAAGTCAAAAAAATCATAATATCTGTGACACAATATATTGTTTATCAGGTTACAATCCTAAATGTTACGAGTATTGTTCTTTACATTTTATATTTGTCGATCTAATTACAATCCTTACGTACCAGATTATATTACCCCGCATTCAATTTCGGTTTTTCAGTTACCATTACATATTATTATTATTATTATTATTATTATTATTAAATTTATATATATAACTTTATGATTCATAAGATCAAAGGTATATTTTTGTTCATCCGTGCCCTCTTGCAGGTGTTAGATTCAAATCATTGAATGATTCGCTTAACTCTTGCAAAAGGTCGAACAAAACAGGTTGAACTCTTATTTTAACCAATTATACCTCTTTATCATATTACTACTGATTTATTAGAGGGTTCTCAAGATAATACAAATCCTTTACCATAACTTCGTTACAAGTGTACACTTGAAATTAGAATATAGTCAACAAAGTCTTCTTAACTGTCCTAACTTCGTAACATTATCGAACGAATAATATCCAATAATATCATTGTCTTCTTCTTTATCAGTAACTTCCTCTTTATTACTTACTCTATTATTTACTCTGTAACTTTTTACAGAAGTTGGAAAACTTAAATTTTTTGTGAGTTTTTATTGATTTTCCATTTGTTATTAAATATTCATTATTATTATTAGACTTATTCCAATCCGCTAATTTACCTTTGTACTCCTTTCGTATGATGCAGCTAATTTATAACTTCAAGCTTATTTAAAGCTTGTTTGTTGACGGTATGTTTAAAAAAAAAAAAAAAAAATTATTCATCAAATCATTATTTATTTGATTGGCTCATTTGATTTCTCGTTACACCTTAGTATAAAGTGGACTATGAACGGAGGCTACAGTTACGTAGCGCTTACGGATTTTCCTGCCGAATGTCTCTACGACATCTTTCTGTACCTAAAAAATGATAATGATTCACTTTTCAATTGTTTGATGGTAAATCGTAACTGGTGCCGTCAAGCAATTCCTTTGTTATGGCGTAAACCATTCAGAAGACATCCTAATGTTACAATGCCATTTTTACTCATCCGCACTTATTTATCTTGTCTTTCCGATAGTGCAAAAAAACGTTTAAGTGCTGCCGGTTGTAGGAATCGGGCTCTATTATCAAAACCTTTTTTTCCTTATCCTCAATATTTACGCGAACTGGATTTTGCTGAACTAGATTATGCTTTAGATATTTGGTTAAGCTATGGATTAGAGTATGAATATGAACCTCCAACTTTGAAGCATGTACTCTTCACTGAAGTATATAAATTATTATTTACTCATTGTAAAAGTTTATGGAATTTGAGGATTGGTCAATGGGATGATGAATATTCCATAATGGATATTGCTCAAATTGTAAAAGCTCCACAAACTCTCTCTTCTCTTCGCCACTTTGACCTTTGTGGTGATTTTGATTGGTTAACTTATGAAGATCTTGATAACCTTTCAAATATTTTGACTATAATGTCTCATTTCTCTCTTGATCTTCAATCTTTAAAGATCGATATGTCTTTGGATGAAGATAAATATTTATTGAAACGTCTAAGGAGATTAATCAAAGCTCAAACAGCTTTAAAATCTTTTATATATTCACAAAACAATGCCTGTGTTACTGACACTGAATCTATCATGATGGCGTTGACGACTCAATCAAAGAATCTTATGAACTTGGTTCTCGATAACATTCCATTAAATATGGCGTGTTTAAAATTCTTAGAAAATTTTAATAACTTGAAAACTATACGATTTATGTTCTGTTATATTAAAAGTAGTGAAGTTAATTATTGTAAAGATGCTGGAAAACTTATCGATGTTGTTCCAGATGAAGATGATGTTGAAGGTAATGGTGACGAGCCATGGAAACTGGATGTGGAAAAATTGGTGTTTTTGAAAAATACTTTTAAGCATATGACTATAAATTTAGTAAAGATGACTCATACTACATTGAGAGAGCTTACAATTGATCGTGCAACTGTTGAGTTACTAAATGAAATTACGCAACGATGTGTAAATCTTGTGTATTTGGCGATTGGAATCTCATCGATACCTATTGATGAGTTATATAGAATCTCAAGTATGAAACTTGAAGTATTAGTTATTGGTTGGAACCTTTCTGATACAGAGAATATAGAACTAACGATGGAAGAATGCGAAAAATTGGGAAAATTTTTACCAAATTCATTACATCATCTATATATTGACTTTCCAATGACACCGTCACAACTCGATGTGGTGCTTTATAATTGTGTTATGCCACCCATCATTAGTTTAAAATTTGGATTACTAGATTTTGAGAAATGTGCTATAGCGGTTTTAAAGCGTGTGAAAGAGATTAATGGATTTCAAGAGGTGAGGATTTCAAGACAAACACCAAAGGCTGTAACTATGATGGATGGGATATTACAAAAGGAGAGATGGGAAAAAAGCTTTATTCGTATGGTAGGATTTGGACGAGTGATTGGTATTAAAGTTGGAATAGAGCGTGAAGAGCCATTTGGGACTCGTGAAATACAACACTAATTTGTGTCGTTATCTCGTTATCGTAGATGGCTTTTTTTATCATTCAACAAATAATTTGGTAATTTATAATAAATAATGAACATTGGATTTAATACTTGTGTGAATTTCTTTGTGAATTTAGTTTTGTACAGACATTTTTCTTTTTTTTGAAAACTTTTTTTTTGTATATATTAGCGTAGATTTGATTATTTTCAAGAATATTCAGTTTAAATATATTTGTAATTATTAGTAATATTTTTTATTATCAAAAAAAAAAAAAGAAAAAAAAAAAACGCAAGATAATTTAAACAATATTTTAATAAATTTTAAGTAATTTTTTTTAGGTTTATAATATAATGAGAATTTGATATCCTATTGTTTAAAATATTTTATAAATGATTTATTATATCAAAATGTTTAACAAATCTCGATGAAACGCTGGAAATTAAATTACAGAAAATGAAACTTAGTCACAATACGTAGTCATGTAAGTAATACTTAATTTACTGTTATTAAAAATGCGAGCCATGTAATTTAATATTACTACCATTGTTATAATCATATAGTCTCCATTATATCTTTGTTATATTATTCTCCAAGGAAAATAACAATGCTGCAATACGTAAATAAAATTAAAAAATCAAACGTTCTATTAAATACTATAATTTAACTTCTATATTCGGCATTGATTTTAATATAATCATAACTAAAATCACATGTCCACATTTTAGCTTCCTCATTTCCAACACCTAAATCTACACTAATTTCCAGTTCTTCAAGTTTTAAAATTTCCAAAGCTCTATCTTCATCAACACTTTCAGGTTCACCATGAGTAAGTAATCTTAAAGGAGTTGATCCATCAGTTGGTATAAATGAAACTGAAACTTTATTCGGAATGATGGAAGAAACACCAGAGTAACCAACTGCACAAAGAATTCTACCCCAATTTGCATCTTGACCAAAAAGTGCAGTTTTTACGAGTGCTGATGTTGAAATCGTAGATGCCACTTTTTTGGCATCGGAAAAGGTTGGTGCACCCTATTATTCATTTATTAAGATTATATTTTTTATAAATTCATGAATTAAAAAAAAAAAAAAAAAAAGTATGATTATCACCTTAACATGTATAGTAACAAATTTTGTAGCGCCTTCACCATCTCTAACAACTAATTTAGCCAAATCAGCTGCAAAATTTGTAAGATCATCTCGAAATTTTAAATAATCTTGTCCTTTTACATCATTAATAAATTTTCCTTGATCACTTGTAGCTGCACCATTCGCTAAAACAGTAAAAGTATCATTTGTACTCATATCTCCATCTATACTGATTGAGTTGAAAGACCTTTCAACCGCATATTTTAATGCTTCATTTAATACAGGAGCAGAAATTGGTGCATCGGTTACAACTGCTGCTAAAAGTGTCGCCATATTAGGATGAATCATTCCTGCACCTTTAGTAATTCCTGCCATATTGTAACTTAATCCAGAAGGCAAAACGAATCGACCGGACCGAAGTTTAGGAAAGGTATCAGTAGTCATAAATGCTTCAGCTACTTCTATCCATCCTTCATGAGTTCCTTTTGTAGCTTTTTGATATGCAGATTTTATTCCTTGTACGATCTTTTCAATTGGTAAATGTTGACCAATAACGCCAGTTGACATGACTAAAGTACTTGATTCTACACCAACTAATTTTGATACTTCATCCGACATTTTATTTGCATTTTCAATACCTTTTACACCGGTTACAGCATTAGCACATCCAGAATTTGTGATTAAGGCATAAATGTTTTGACCTGATTTCTTTTCTAATATTTCACGTGATAACAAAACAGGGGCAGCTTTAAATACGTTGGTGGTAAATACTGAAGCAGCAGTACATGGTCTATCGGAAACGATTAATGCTAAATCTTTTAATCCATTTTTCTTTATGCCACAATGAAGACCTGTTACCTTAAATCCCGTAGGATATGTACCAGATGTAGGAACTAAATATTGTTTGTTTGCGGGTATTATAGAACTTGGTGAACTCATAAAACGTATTATTAGGTAACGTGATTTTGGCAGCAATACGCTTGATGATAAATTAGTTTTTAAGGTATTTATTAAATAAGACATTACAACCCTTTTTTTTAAAATAATTGTAACTAACATTGAAAACAAATTGTATCCTTATATATAATTACCAATATTGTATCAAATAATCTAGATCTAGATCATCTTTTGTACTCGATAATCTATATTATAACGTTAATAACCACTTTACATTTATCCGTATTTTAACATATATGGTAAATCTATACATTCCAATGCATATACATTTAACACATTTTTCATTCACAACGATAATACAGTAGTCGCGGAAAAGATCCGAAAAATACTTTACCTTTTACAATTCGAGAATAGCTGATTCAACTTTGATGATTTTGTTCTTAAACGAATGCTACAAACTGTAAATCAAAAATGGATCAGCCATTCTCAAAATATGGCCATTAAACAATGACAAATATAAAATCAGTGTCTGAAGTTAGTACAACTAAACAATTATTTTGTTAATTTTAATGTCGAAATTTTGTGAATTTCCAATCCGCTTTCACCGATTTCGGTTTTAAATAAATGATATTAACGTTAGCATTCATTTAAGTACAGATTATTGAAAGTGAGTCAGCCATTTTTAAGATATCAGTGAATTGTCACAAGAGACCATTCATCCTATAATAATAATATTTCGTGAATGGCAAACTTGTTTACGATTATTTTGATCTTACGTAAACGAATCTTGCTATTTGTCATATTTGTTTAAACATGGTTTAGTCATTCTTAAATACAGAAGAAATTTGTTGTACGTCGCTTTTTCTGGATCTTTTCCACGAATACTGTAACAATTTAATTAATTAGTCATAATGATCCATTTATTTTAGGCCTTAGTTCAATGGGTCAAAAAGTATCGGTGAACAAATTTTATTTAGTTCAAGCGGGTCTCTATTGGTTGAAATTTTTTATGATTATTTACATATCACTTCTTTTTAAATGGTTATGGTTAGTCTTTTTCTTTCTGCCTTCTAACCTTAACTATATTAGTAATACCTTATCCTCCGCATCTCTCACCTTTTTGCTAACTGTACAACTTCCAAATTGGTAATATTTGGGTTCTTGATTCTTATAATTTTCCAACTTTGTTATGCTTGTTATTAATTTCTTTAAAGTTTTCTGTCAATGGTTTGGATCTACAATGAACTCATATTTCAGGTCAGACCTGCTGCTACCATTAGTCTTTTGATTAATTCATATTTTAAGCTAAATCTGCTGTTACTATTTCTGTAAATAATTTAGGTCTTAATATTTTACAATAATCCAGTATATTTTTACTTCTAATAAGATGTTTTTATTATGTTTGGCATTGAAATTTATTGTGCTCACAATTAAGATAATTTTAGTTATACTTGAGAAGTTTCATTAATTTTTTATTTTTTTAAAAGTTGTACTTTATGGTAGTTATTTTATTAATATATGTAAGGTTAGTTTATAACCGTTTTTACAAAAATGAAAGTACAGTTAGTTATATGTATAACTTTTAATTGTTTATTTAAGTAATCTGTCTTAGAGTTTTATACTAGATATTATATCTATGATTTACTAGAAAATTATTCATTTAAACTCTCTGATTATTTGTTTTATTAATTATCTAACTATTACTAAACTCTTCATATATACTTAACCAGTATACTGTTTAAGCAGCACTATATCTTTTCTTTTTGAACTGGTTTTTAGGTTGTTACATATTTTGAAATACAACACCTAACAGTAAAAAGAAGTTTTCTTTTTAACTACCTATTTACTTTACAATCTATTAACAAAGATTTGTTCTTATAGAGTTCATCTATATTCTAGTACTTACTTCATAGCATATCTTTAGTACTTTAGTATATTTTGTTTTGTTTTTAAATTTCTAATTTAGATAGCTTAAAAAGATGTAACCTGTTTCTAGTACATTGAATTTGAGCTGATATTCTTTTTTTTTAGTTTAATTTAGCAGTTCAATTTGTGACACCTCTTATTTAAAAGTTTTTGCCTATCTAATTTTTTTATATTGATATCAATTTTTTAGGTTTAGTTTTTATAATAAAACTAACAAAGAGTTATATTACCTTTCTATTTAGAACTTCTTAAATAAATTTTGGTTTTTCTTAGTTCTATAAATTTATATAGTTACAAGACTTATTTTAAGTTTGTATCATCTGATACTAATTTGTATTTTTTTATATAACTAAGATTATACAAATATTTTATGATCTGTTAGTTATGTTAATGCAATCATAGTTACAGATATCTTATCTTAACTAATCAACAAAATGTTGTTATCATAATATTATTTATAAATTATATAAGTGATTGTTTAAATTTTCACTATTAGTGAGTTTTGAACTCACAACTTACTATTTGAAGAATTGATAACTTTTTATTTCACTAAGTTATTACATCTTAGTTTTATTAATTTTAATAATACTATATTATTATATATTATAAGTTTTTAGTTTACTTAATATTATCTACAAAAGAAGTATAATGACCTAGTGAAATAATAGATTATTAACCTTCAAATGTAAAATCTAGAGTTCAAATTCCATGAATGATGAATTTTGAAAAATAGGTCTGTGTTATAGTAACTGTTTCTGTTGATTAGTTGGATTAGTGTATCTGTAACTTTCAGTTGCACCATCTTAAATGGAAGCTCAAAGTATCTATACAAAATGTAATATTACACCTATATAGAGAAATGTTAATAACCAGTATTGCATAAGACTTCAGTACAAACTCATAATAAGATCACTAAGTATAAAAAGTGAAGAAACTGAAAAGTCAGAAATCCACTTAGAAATCCCAAATAAGAAGTAACACAAAACTTTTGACGATGCTGTCAGACTAATAAAAGCCTATAAAACACTCTCAAAGAAATAGACAGATAAACTAGATAACAAAATGCATAGAAGAGCATATGACCAACTAGGGCATCAGAAATATTGAAGAAAAAAAGATACTAAGAAATACTATACTGAACTATTTAAATTGGAAGTCTGAGAAGTTCTGTTAATTCTAAGTAGCAGTTAGTAGAGAATGATAAAAAAGATATTAAAAAGATGAATACCTAGATTTTGAATAAACTTTACAAGAGTATAGCAGTTTAATAATTAGCTCTGACTACAAATAATAGTTTAGGCCAAATAAATACTAGGTAAGCTGTAAGTATGAGATACAAAATGCTCTGGTGAGGTTAGTACAAAGTTAACTATAACTTAGTGATCATGACATATTTTTATCAATTTATTAGAATCATTGATAAGAGTATAATAGATACAAAATTAAAGTTTTAAATAAAGAACCTACAGATAGGGCTTAGGTATAGTATAGAACCTTTAAGTAGACTACTTATAACTAAAGTTATACAAGTGGCTAGTTATATACACTTTCTATGATTGTCTTTGTATTTGTTACATCAACAGATGTTAACCAATATATACTATTAATAAAATCTTAGATCACATATACTCATTTTAATATTAAAAAAAAATATATATTATCTACAAAATAATTTTAATTATATCTATAAAGTTATACTAATTTTAATAATATTATATTATTTTATTTTACAAATTTATTTTATATTAGTTGAGTTTAGTTTTTTTTATTATTAATTTTTATATAAATATGATCAAAATCTAATTTAATATATTTAACTATACAAAAAAATATTTGTTAATTTTTAAAACTTAATTTTTATAATTATATTATTTGATTATTTTTTAATTTTAATAAAATTAATTTTTTATTATAAAGTATTTTTATGTTTACTATTTTTTTATTAATTTTAGTTAGTTACTTTAGTTTATTGTTTTAATCAAATTCTATTTTTTATATATATATATATTTTAGTATTAAAGTTATTTCTTTGGTCTTTTAACTTTTATTAATAATTTTTTTGGTAATATGATTCTATAACTATTACAAAAAGAATATACAATTGGCTATATATGTAACTTTTCTATATTACCTATTTAAGAGGTCTATCAGAAAGTTTTTTACCAATTGTTGTACCTAACATTTCTGTTTGGGTATTTTATTTTAAACTCTTTGAACCTAAATTTGTGTTAACATTACTAAGTTAAGCCCAGGTTATTGTTTTAATCTTAAAAGAATTTTATCTTTAAGATAAACTTCTCAGAATCTTTTATACTCATTTTTATAGCTGATTTAGATATTGCTATAATAGAACCAATATTTGTAATCAGAATAATATCATTTAACTATTATGTTTTTGTAAAGTTCTCTCAAATTTTAGTATCTACTACATAGCATAATTCTAGTACTTTAGTATACCTTTGCTTTTTTACTAGACTTCCAATTCAAATAGTCTATATAAGACTATGATTAGTCTATCAATATATTAGATCAGTTTGATATTCTTTTTTCTGATTCATTCTGACAGTCTGATTAGTAATACTTCTAAGACTCCTAACTTAAAGGTTCTTACCCATTTGAATACTACAACCTTGGTATTTTTTTTCTTGAACTAGTCTTTATAGTAGTGTTATTAAAGATTTATGTTATCTTTTTATTTAGGTCTTTTCAAATGAATTTCTTGTTTTTTAATTTTAACAAATTTATACAGTTACAAGAACTTATCTAAAATTTGCATTCCAACCTATCACTTGAAGGTTAACAACTTATCTATTTTACTAAGTTGTTATACTTTTTATTCTTTATATTTATATTAAAACTTATTTATATAATTTATTAATTATTTTTTTAAACAAGCATTTTACAAGTTAAATATAAAAATATTAATATTATTTAATTAAAAAATATAAAAATATTAGTATTGTTTTTTTTTTAGTTTTAAGAATGATCTTGCTTGTACCTTTTATTATTACAGTCAGAGGATATACCAAATTAGGAATCACATTTTAGAATGATCTTCTTTAATTTGATTGGTTTTCATATACTTTTTACAATATTTATTATAAAAAAATTTTTAATAAAAATTTATTTTTAAAATACTATTAGATAGTAGTTCAAGATAACTAGTTTAAATAATCCACAATAATCTACCAAGATTCACTTTCTTTATAAAAATAAATGAGACTTAAAAAAAAGTATAGTTTTCATTATTTGTAATTCGAAATTGATTTAATTTCTATATTTTATTTTTTTTAGATATATAATATATTAGATGTGTATTTTCGGCATAATGGTAAAAGAAAACCACCTTTATGCCTCTAAGTAAACTTGTAGAAGGGATTAATAAAGGTTAGAATCTCAATTTTCAAGTTATTTGGTTAAGAATTCATAAAGTTATAATTAATTTTCTTTACAAAAATGTAAACGAAATTTTTTTTTTAAGTATAGATATATTTGTGATATCATTTTAGACATAATCGTCAAAGAAAACTACCTTAGTAGTTCTAAGTAAACTTGTAGAGGGGATCAATAAAGGTTTGAATCTCAATTTTCAAGTTATTTGGTTAAAAATTCGTAGAGTTATTGTCAATTTTATTTACAAAAAAATAAATGAAATTTTTTTTTAAGTATAGATATATTTGTGACATTGTTTTGGACATAATCGTCAAAGAAAACCATCTTTATAGTTCTAAATAAACTTGTAGAGAAGATTAAGAAAGATTAAAATCTCAATTTTCAAGTTATTTGGTTAAGAACTCATAGAGTTATAGTTGATTTTATTTATAAAAATATAGACAAATTTTTTTTAAGTGTAGAGATATTTGTGACATCATTTTGGGCATAATAGTCAAAAAAAACTGCCTTTATGATTCTAAATAAACTTGTAGAGTGGATCAAATAGGATTAAAATCTCGATTTTTAGTTTATTTGGTTAAGAACTCATAGACTTAATATAGATTTTCTTTGCAAAAACATAGACGAAATTTTTAAGTATAATAATTAAAGAAAACACTTTTAACTAATCTTATAAAAAAAATTAGGAAAGACTAGAATCTCAATTTTAAAAGCTTTATAAATATTTGTATTTGCAAATTTATAAATATTTTTATATAAAAATAAATAATATTAAAATTTATATCTATTTTTTTATTATTAAATTTTAAAATATATAATTGTGTCAAAATTTTTAATAAATCTAATTAAATATATCTTAGCAACAACTTGATCAAATTCAATAAAAAATTTTTTATTTGAATTTTACAGATCTATAGAATTTAAATAAAAAAATTTTTATTAAATTTGATCAAGTGGTTGCTAAGATATCTTAGATCAAAGTTTTTTTTAAAAATTTTAAAACATCTGTCACATAATAACTGTATTAAAATTTTTAACAAATATTTAATTGAAGATATCTCAGCAACCACTTGATCAAATTTGATGAAAATTTTTTTATTCGAATTTTACAGATTTATAGAAACCAAATAAAAAAAATTTATCAAATATGATCAAGTAGTTGCTGAGATATCTTCGATTAAATATTTGTTAAAAATTTTAATACAGTTATCATGTGATAGATGTTTTAAATTTTAAAACAAAAACTTTGATCTGAGATATCTCAGCAACTACTTGATCAAATTCAATGAAAAGTTTTTTATTCGAATTCTACAGTTCTATAGAATTCGAATAAAAAAAATTTCATTGAATTTGATCAAGTGTTTGCTGAGATATCTTAAATTAAATTTTTTTTTAAATTTTAAAACGTCTATTACATGATAACTGTGTTAAAATTTTTAATAAATATTTAATCAAAGATATCTCAGTAACCACTTAATCAAATTCTATAAAAATTTTTTTATTTGAATTCTACAAATTAATAGAATTCAAATAAAAAAATTTAATTGAATTTGATCAAGTAATCACTGAGATATTTTTGATCAAAGTTGTAATAAATTTTTTTTATAAATATAATATATTTTTGTAATTATATTAAAAATTTGAAAAAATAACTTCTATTAATAATATCTTAACAACTATTAAATTAAATTTGATGAAAATTTTTTTATTTAAATTCTATAGATTTGTAAGATATAAATAAAAAAATTTTTATTAAATTTAATTAAGTAATTGCTGAGATATATTCAATCAAAGTTTTGTTAAAAATTTTAATACTAGTATTTTTTGCTAAGATATTTTAAAATTTAGTAAAACTTTGATTGAATATATCTCAACAACTACTTAATCAAATTTGATAAAAATTTTTTTATTTAAATTTTATTAATCTTTATAATTTAAATAAAAAAAAATTTATCAAATTTGATTAAATAGTTGCTAAAATATAATTAAAAAAAGTTTTAAAAATATTAAAAATTTACTATTTAAATTAAAAAAATCTAGAATAATTCTAATTGATAATCACTACTAAATAAGATATAATCATCAATAACCAAATTTGATATATTCCCTGACTGTAATAATGTCATTTAAAAAAATCCAAATAGGTTAAACTAAATTGTTATATGACTTTGTTTATATTATAAACTACCCCAAAATTACTGTTAAATTTTCACTTTTATGTAATGATCATCCAATAGTGTGTTTCATTTTAATGTAATATTACACAATTAGAAAGATCAAAACAAAACATTCGCTTTTCAAAAATCACTTATTCCTCAAAAACTTGTATAAGAAACCACCTTTTGAGCTCTAACAAAAAAATTTCTCGAGTGATTTTACTATTACTTTTTTAAAACCTAGCCCTATTATAAATACTAACCCTAACTTAAACGAATTTAAAGATTTTTAAACATGGTCACGTGAAAGTGAAAATTTTGATGGTGATACTGGGGAAGATTATGTAATGTAATATGAACTATAATAAAGGCCAATCGTTGGTCATTCAAAAGTCATATGACCTCTGTGCTTTAAATCAGTAAATAGAAAATTATAAAACAGCTATTAAGTTTTAATCTAAAAAATTTTTGGTGTTATAGTATATTTACTTTAACTTTTAATAAAAGTTGTATATATAGTTTTTGTAATTTTAAAGATATTAAAACTATTAAGATCTGCATAGTAAGATTTACAATTCTTTAAAAAGAATCATAAATCTTTGTTTACAAATCTTTTATAATCTACTAAGTCAAGTTTAATGATTGTATTATTATTAGAATCATTAGAATTACAATAAGTTTTTTTATACATTTATTAGAAGTTTAAATTAGTGTATTATAATAAAAAAGATAATTCTAATTAAAATTTTATTATAATTTTATTTGCAATTTAATTGGTTGCTTTGAAATGTAGTTGTTATATAATTTTATTGAAATGGTCAAATCTTCTTCATAGTAGTATAACAACTAAAATTATGTAATGTGTTATTTTATTAAATTAAAATAAATTTTTTTTATAAATAATTAATTTTTTTTGGTATTAAGGTGAGACCTTGCTTATATCTTTATTAATAATTTAAAATAGTTACATATATATATGCTATGACCAAAGTCAACACTTGCAGTTAGAGCTAACTATTAAATTGTTAACTATCCAGCTACTACTATTTGTACAAAACAAATAAATTGAAAATTACATATATGAATAAAGCTCAGACTAATTTATCTGTAACCTAAACCTACTAAAGTGATCAAAGCCCATCTAGATTTAAATATTTAGTATATAATATGATGATATGCTATATTTGATCTATAAAATAGACTAAATGTTAATTTTACAAATTGCTTGGCCAATAGGAGAACATATATTAGAGTAAGTATATAGTTGATCTGAAAGTCCACAGAGGTATAAGTAAGTATAGTTTTTATAAAAACATATATACTAGTTGCTGAGTTAGATAATATTGAAAGTTTATTGATTAATTGAGATTAAGATCTATCTTGTTGTTTTTTCTAATTAAAAAAATAAATACAATATGTTTTCTATAATTATTTATATGATTGTTTATTAATATTGAGAAGAATATCAATAATAACTTGAGAGGCAGTTTTGTATGATATGTCAAAGTTTTGAACTATTAATATGAGTAATTTTGAAATAAATTATTTGAGAGTAAGGTTAGAATAAAATGTATTAGATAAGATGCATAAGGAATTGAGAGCTAGATAATGAAGGATTTTATAAATTAGATCATTTTTTTGGTAAGTATCAAGATCAAATAATTTGCTAAAGATGATTTGATTAGTAGATGTTTGAACAATTTGATTAAGCAAAAATATATTAGTACAAGTATGCCAATGAGAGTATAAGTTAGTTAGATTACAATAAAAGTAATTAGTATCTAGATATTAGTTTGAATAAATAGTATGAAATAGTTTGTATGTTGGTAAGTTATTAAGAAGGATTTTGATTTTAAAGAATTTTAATTGATTAAATCTAAAATTAGTAATATTGTATGAGGGTTTTTGATTATAATTAAAATAAAGCCAAGATGATCTTCAGTCAGTACCCTGATTGAAATATGACCACTTACTATTAAGTTTTTAAGATGCCTATATAGCTAACATATAGGCTTTACATATTTATTTAATAAAATATCTTGTAGGAAGTTCTACATAATGTTGCTTTTATTGAAAAATATAATAAGGATTGTAAAGATTTGTATAATTAAATAAAAGAAGTAATGATGATGGATGTTGTTTGGCAAGAGAGTCTGCTTGCTCATTAAGATTATTATCTAAATAAACTTGTATTTTGTAAAAGATAATTTCTAATTTATGTGATTTAATAATATTAGAAAGAATGTGCCAAATAGGTTATAAGTTGAATTTAAATAACTTATTAGATTAATTTAAATAAAGTTAAAGGTTATTAAATTTGGAAATTACTAATTGGGAATCAATAAAAATATTAATTACTAAATTGTATAGAGCTATTGAAATTGCAGTAATAATTGAGAAAAGCTTAGCTTTATATAATGAGAGTCAGAATTGTATTTTAGCAGAAAAGAAGTTAATAGTTTGATTATTATTATCAACTTGAATCTAACCAATACCTATTGTGCATTGATCAGTACCAATGTTGATTACTGAATCATCAGTATTAAAGGATAATTGTTGGTAAGAGTAATTAAGTTGAGAGATAGATATAAGTTTGTTGGTAGTTTCACTTGGAATAAAGATTTCAGAAGTGATTGAATTAGAAATAGGAATTATAGATAGAGAAGGAATACAGTCTGGATGCTTAATAGCTATAGAGCAGATAAGGTCCAAGTAATTTGTATTGAGGTTAAGTTAGTGTTTAGAATTAGTTCTATCAAGAAATTGTATTGAAATAACTGCAGAAACTTTAACAGTACAAGTTTAGTTAATTCTGTGAAAATTAAGATGGCATCCTGTATATTGTTTATATTTAGCAGAAGATAAAGGATAGAATTTTGAATAATTTAAATCTATATTAGAAGTCCAATGAGTAATGAAGTAATGGTTAGATAAGGGAAAGTATTTTTATATTTTTTTAATAATAATTTTTTTGTTGTGATATGAAAGTAACCAAAGTTTAGATTTTGTAAGTTTTTTAGATATATTAATAATATAATAAGTGTAAGAGTTATAACTAGGTAATTGGTAGTATGGTAGTATATTTCAGTAGTATGAGTGTACTAAAATTGTATCTTCTAAGTAGAAAAACCAAAGAGGTTTTCTTTCCTTAGACAAGAATAAAAGTTTAGGTGAAAGAAGTTTTCAATTTAATAAGATACTGTTGTCAACTATGCAAAGTTTTCAAGATACATAATATTAGATTGTCTAACTTGTTTTTTAAAGATTAGATATTTGGAATACTGAGATAAAATTAATTCTAGTAACTGGCCTTCATTACTAATTGTATAGGGCCATATAATATTAGGATTGGCTAAAATTACTAAACCTAAATAGATAAAAAGTTAAATAATTTTAAAGTTTAATAAGTATCTGTTAGGACCATCAATAATTGGTTTAGAATGATATAAAATATTAATAGGGAATTATAAGTTATTTTGTAGTTGTTGAAGTCTAATTCGAGTTGTAATGCCAAGAAGATTAGGGTTGTTGATTTATTGAATATAATTAGAGATGTAATGCTGAACTTGAATGACCTATATATTATAAATATTATATCAATATAGGTTAAGTATTGTGCTGTTTAGTATAAATCTGAAAATATAAGACTTGTGTTTTGCTACAGTAAAGTATTTAGATAAGATTTGGTTACATATAGTATAAAGAAGAATATTGTTATATAATCGATATTCCAAAGTTGGAATAATTATTGTATTAATAATATAAGCAATTTGTTTGTCAGTAATTTTCTTTGTGCTAGCAATATTGATAAGATTATAAGTCTTTTCTTTTATTAGTTTGATAGCTTGGGATTGTTTGTTATTAAGTATAAACCAATATTTGAGAAACTTAAAGAGTTAGTTTTTAGAAATGAAATAAATTAAAAATCTAGAAAATAACATAAAAGTAGTAGAGGAGTTTGTGTCTAGAATAGACTTTGTTGGATTAATTTAAATATTGGTCACTTGATAGAAGGATGTAGCAGTTTTATTTATTAAATTAAGCTTCTCTTTGAACTTTGCAATCCAAAGAATGTCATCCATATAAGCTAAAACTGATACAGATATTTTTAAAGTTTGGGTTTGAGATGAATGTAAGTTGGTTTTTCAAGATGCAAATAAAGAGTAGCCTGAAAATTGTAAGGCAATTTTATGAATTAGAGAATTATAATAAATTCTCCAGAATAATAGAGTTATAGTTTCTCCTTGATCTATATCATTTTTAATTAAATAAAAGTTGGTAAGACCAAGATTAGATATAACACACTTTTGGTAATCAGTAAGAAGATTGGTGAGTATATTAATAAGGGTTTGAGGCATTGATATCTGTTTAAGAGACTTTGTA
>CAJVQA010004130.1:0-18100 GCA_910591915.1 Cetraspora pellucida | reverse complement strand
TGCAAATGTAATTTCAAGAGTCTTAATAAAGTACTAGCGTGACTGCTTAAGTTAAAAAAAAAAAAAAAAAAAAAAAAAAAAAACAACTTAATTATATGGAGACAGCTTAAGAGTCTTTAAGGCCTATCATGCAAGGAGAAGAAAGCCAAATAGTTTAGCAAAATAGAAAGGAAGTTGCTAAAAACACAAACAAGCAGAGAAGTACAAGACCAATACAAAATTAACAGCTACAACACACAGACTTTAAAGATTAAGTGAACAAAGATTTCAGAAGATCGAAGAAAAAAGGAATAGATCATACACAGACCAAAACATGATCAGCAATTCAGCAAAGTAATTAAGAAAAAGAAGAAAGAAGTGTTGGCAGAACATTGGCTAATACATAATAAAGAAAGAAAAATACATACAGAAATAACTATATATAAAGACTGTGAAAATAGACCAGAACAAATGACAGACAAGTATGAAAAATGGATAAAATAAGACTAAAACATGAAAGTGGTCTCTGAGCTACTAATTGAGAAAACAAAAAACAAAATAAATGCAATATCAGAACATCTATTAGAAAATAGAAAAACAGAAGAATAGAAAAAAGATGAAATAAAATTATTAGAATTAAGATCAGCAGAAGAATTAAAAGCAGAACTGATTAAAAAACAAGTATTAAATAGTTTAATCACAAACCAATTAATAGAAATTCTGATATGAAACAAAAGAAGAAATAAAGAAAGATACATTATCTATACTGATGGAGCATTATATAAAAAGAAAAAAGGAAACAATGTAGAAAAAATGGATATTGGCTGGGTGCAAGTAGAAGATAAAGAAGACTGGCCAGAAGAAAAAGCACTATTTAGACTTGAGGGATGGCCTTTAGCAACAATAGCAAAGTTAGCAGCAGTATGAACAGCAATTTAAATGATCCCAGAAAGGAAGAGTTTAAAAATATATACAAACAGCATCGCAGCATTAAGAAATATTAATAGAGCAATACAATGTACAGAGGATGGAAGCATCTTAAAAAGGAAAAATGCAATATAGATAATGAATATTGTAGGTCTTATCAAAAGCAAGAAGATAAAGATAGAAATAGTCAGTTAAAAGTCACAGCAAAGACAAGTGGAATGACAGAGCAGACTCTCTTGCAAAAAAAGAAGTAACTTGCAAAGAAATAATATATGCAGAAAACATCAAATGTGATGAAATAGAGTACTATTTAGAATGAGAAAACAAGAAAATTAACATTCCAGTTAGACTTCAGTATAAAATAATAGTGAATGCTAAAATCAGAGCCACTTGGAGAAAAATGAACCCAATAAAAGTGCTAGAGCCAGAAACAGATAATATATTATATAATTGGACAAGTTTTTGGAAAGAGATAAACAAGGAGTTTACTGTATATTAAAAAAACTCAGCACAAGAAGAGCTGCAGTGGTTAAGTATATAATGAACAGACTGCCAATACTCAAAAAGCTAAATAGAAGAAGACCAGAGGTTTATACAACTGCAGAGTGTCAGGTATGCCAAGTTTGGGAGAAAAAAACACAAGCATACTTAGCAAGCTATAGTGAACAAAGAAATTTGTAGAAGCAGATCCAAAAAGTTACAACAGCAACTGCATGGAATACACTCAAAGAAGAAGAAAAGAATAGAATTCTATCACAAGTCTTATATGAAGCACTATTTGGGAAATCAGAAGCAGAAGAAATCACAAACAAAGAAGTATTAATAAAGAGACTGACAAAGACAAATATAAAAGAGAAACTCAAACAACTCCTAAACAATCAGGCTATGCAGAAGTGTATAAATATAGTAGTAAGAACAGTATGAAACACCTTTTATGATCAAGTATGGAGGGTCTGATGTGAAAAGACACAAGACTGAGAAAAGAAGTCCAATATAATAAACAAGATAAAGAAAGAAGCTTGTGCAAAAGAGAAGACAGATAAAGGAAAAAAAAAGGATAATTAAACAAAAGAAGAAGAAAAAAAAAGAAAAATAGAAAAAACAAATCGAATAAAGAAGGAAGCTTGGAAGACAATTAATATGCTTGTCATAGAAGAGAAAAAGCTCTTCTGGTATGGCTTTAAGTAGTTAGACAAGCAGTCTATCTCTAACTAAGATAGTATGACAGATTGCACTTAGATACCATAAGAGTGGCCAAGTAATGCTAGACTTAGGTATTGGAAAATTCTATATAATTGTATATATGTATAGTTTTAAGAATCTTAATAAAGTACTAGTGTAACTGCTTAAGGTTAAAAAAAAAAAAAAACAAGTATAAAGGAAATAAATAAAAAAGAATATAGATAAAAAATGTAAAATAATCAAGACAAACTAAAGAAAAATGATAGCTAATTTGTTAAATAAGTCTTACAAAAAAATAATACTTAACAGATTTATTAAGCAAATAGAAAAAGAAACTAGTTTGTTAATAAGACCAAAAGAGATTAGAACAGTGATAACAGAATACTATAAAAAGCAGTTTAGAAAAAAAAATACCAGATTAAAAAAGATGTTAAAAAAGTAAAAAGAAATATATAAATCATAAAAAAATATCAAAAAAGAATAGTATATGGAAGTTAAAAAAAAAAATCAAAGAAAAGAATGCAAAAACAGAAACAATTTTAGATATATTAGATATAAGTTATGTTCTAATAAAGCAAACAGAAAAAAAAATATAAAAAATATTTAAAGATTTTACAAATCTGTATCTAGAAGTAAAAAATATATCAACTAAATAGAAAATAATACAAATTTACTCAATACTAAAAAATATTAAATAGAAATATAGTCTAAATAATATTTGATCAATAGTACTAATAGAAATATTTAAAAAGGTTAAAACAAAGATAATAACAAAAAGACTTGTCAAAGTATTTATAAAAAAAGAAATACTTAAAAAAACAAATTATGCAGACTTTTAAGTAACTTAACAAAACAATTAGTATATATTCTAAATATAATATAAAAAAAAACAAAGAAGTATGAATACTTTTGCAAGATATAAAGAAAATATTTGATTCAATTCTACTTAAAAGTTTTGAATTAGCATTACAAAAAGTCAAAATATTTAAAAAAACAGTAAAATATATTTTAAATTTTTTTTATAAGAAATAACTAAGAATTATTACAGCTTATAGTTTTTTTTTTTTTTAAATATCTCTGTTGTCTCAACAACTAGGAGCGCAGGTAGTGTTCTTTTATTAAAAGTATTATATATAACTTAGTTACTTTTTAAATATTTACATATTAGTTTAAAAGATTTAGATCTAAAACTAAAAAGGGTGTTTTTTAGAATTCGTATTTCTTTTGAAATATGATTTCTAATGAGAAAGTTTAGGGAATTGAGAGGTGTATCTGAATTTCCACATTTTACTGAAGTGTATTGACACCATATTTCATAGATTGTAGTAATATGTAACCAGGTCAGAGCTGCTAAAGCCTGAGGATAAGTATTATTAGAGACTTGAAAAATATCATCTAATGAAACTGGTATAAGTATTTCTTCGTTAATATTGAGAAAACTGTATGCTTTCTTTCAAATTATTTTGCTTGGAGGACAATCTAAAGCAAAGTATTCTATAGTTTGTATTTTATTTGAACACCAAGTACAGCTTCCTGTTTCTGATGATTTAATGTGTCTTAATCAATATCCTAGTGGAAGTGCTCTATGAAAAAGGCATCAAAAAACATCTTTTTTCTTATTACAGATGGACTTCAAAAAAAGCCAAATATGTTGTGATGCCTGTAAAGAAGTTTGTAATAAAGTTAATAAAAGAGAAGATTCTTTTAAAAGCTTTAGGGTTTTCTTGACTGAGAGTTCATCTTCTTTAATTTTTTTGATTCTGATTTCATTACTGTTCCAGGGCCAGTTAGAAGTATATGGAATTTTGCCTTTAATTCTTGCCCAGGCCTTTAAGTAAAGTTTCCATTCTGAAGGCCAGGCTTTCGTACTTGTGTTGCCAGAATTCAGAGCCTGGCTAAGAGAAATGTTCCTTCTATCCTTAAGTATAGACTGTATCTTATTTCTTTCATATATTGCCCACATCGAGTTGGATATAAGAAGCCTTATCCAAACTGTTATTAAGCGAGCATCTAGTATATCTTTGATGACTGGGGCTTGAAGACTTGCAAATTCTGTTGATTGCTAAAAGGTGGAATACCTGAGAAGCATCCGTGATGTGCCTTTGATCCAAAAAGTTATAATTTTGTTTATTTCTGCTACTTGCTTTCTGTTAGACGAAAGCAAATAGGCTGAATACCAAACTTTGAAAAGAATAAGTGATTTTGCGATTAAAATTTTCTCTTTAAAAGAGAGATTTCTGTTTAGAAGCTTGTCAAGAGATTTCTTTAGCTTGTTAATAGTGGTGGCCCAAAGATCTTTCTTCAGTTGACCATTAGTAAGAATGTTATAGCCCAAAATAGTAATATTTTCTTGTTCTTCTAGTTTAATAAATTGGTCTTCATTAGGAAGTTCTATTCATTAGGCTATAGTTATAAGAGGAACTAATTTGGTTTTAGTTCTATTAATTTTTGTATTTGAAGCTGCCTCATATAGGCTTAGTGTTGCCAAAATTTTGTTTCAGTCTGAAGATGATCCAATTCCTATCATTAAGTCATCTGCATAAGCAAAAGTTCTAAAGAACTGATTTCCTAGTTTTATACCTTGTAATTGGCTTTCTAAGTTCCTTATAAGGGGCTTAAAGGCTAGTATATAAAGAAGTGGTAAAAGAGGATCTTCTTGTCTAACTCCTCTTTCTACTCTAAGTGGTTTAGAGATAGCTTCAGCATCTATGATATAAGCCTCTTAATTAAAGAAAAGATTATATACTAGGCTTATAAACTTGTGATCGAAGTTCATATTCTTTAAAGTAAACTCTAAAAAATCATGACTAATTTGATCAAATGCTTTTTGTTAGTCAATAAGAAGTAACCAATGTTGTTTCGAAAGGTCCAATTGATTTCTTAGAGTAGTAATAATGTCGAGAGCTGCATCAGTAATAGATCTGTTTTTAATAAATCCATGTTGTTGGTAAAGTACCAATTTCTTACATATTAGATTGAAATGGTTAGCCAAAATCTTCATAAAAATTTTGGCATCACTATTTACTAGTGATATTGGTCTTCAGTTATTTACATCTTTAAGATTTTCTGTTTTTTTAGATATTAGTGAAATAAGACTTTTGCACCAAGAGGTTGGCATGACTCCTGAACTGAGAGCATGATTAAAGATACTATGAAGAACTGGTGTTATTGCCTCTTCAGTAAGTTTATAAAACTTATATATTAGACTATCTGTGCTTGGAGCTTTGTTGTTTGAAAGATTTTAAATAATATTGCTGATTTCTTCTTGTGTAATTTCTTAAATAAGAGATGAGTTATGTGTAAAAGAGACTTGTGACAAGTTTTTAGTCATTTTTTCTGCTACATTGATATCTATATTCTCTTTTTTATAGATTTTTGCATATTTTTCTCTAATATAACAAAGAGTATTTTCTCTTGTTTGTTGTAAGACTTTAGGATTCTTAATATTTTTTAATACAGAGCATGCTTTTCTTGTTTTATATCTGGCAAAAAAGTATTTAGTAGATTTTTCTTCTTGTTCGATCCATTGAGCTTTAGAGCGAGTTTGCCATTTTTTAGCAAACTGAGCAAGCTCTTCTTGAAGATCTGAGTTTAGCATATCAATTTGTGAATATAAATAGTTGTTTTTAGGATTATATGCTAATCTTTCTTTTAGTCGAGTAATGTTTTTGTTTAGTTTTGTAATTTTGTTTTCTACTGCTCTTGGTTTTCTAAAGATTCTAATAATAGATTGTATATGTATTTTGTAAAAGTCCCAATCCTTTATATCTTCTAAGTCTGAAATTTTGTCTAGTATCTCCTTTTTTAGTCTTTCATTTTTAAAGCAGTTCTTATCGAACCTCCAGAGAGCAGATTCTTTTCCTTTAGGGTTGAAGTTAAGAGTACACTTGACCAACAGATAGTCTAAGTTTTCAAATTTTGTATTAACTTTTGAGATTAAATGAGCATTGTTTTCATCAACAAAAATATAGTCTAAGTGTGTAGCCATAATGCGATTGCCTTGAGTATTTTGGAAAAAGGTATAAAATAGTTTTGTTTTAGCAAAGTTAGAGGAGTTAAGAAAATTTTTAGTAAGGTCTTGAAGTTGTGCTTTTGTGGTGTCATGTTGTGGGGCTGCTTCACTAATTCTATCTCTTTCTGAATAGAGATTAGTATTGAAGTCATCTTCTATAATATTAATAGCATTGTCTTTAATTTGAAGAGACCACTTTTCAAAAAATAGTTTTCTATCTCCTGGACTAGGCAGAGCATATATATTGAAAACTTGAAACATAAGATTCTTGTACTTGAAATTAGTAGTGATTATTCTGCTATTTAAATCTAATTCTATATTTTTAAAAGTTATATCTTTGTTGCCTGCAAGTATAGCTGTTTTGTTTGTCCAAATAGAGTCAAACATCCATTGATTCTTGAGAAAGTTTTGTGTATTTTTGTCATTTAGGTTTGTTTCTTGTAGCATAATTAGATCTAATTTATATGATTTTAGAAGAGTTAAAGTGTTCCGTTGTTTTTGTTAATTGTTTAACCCTTTTACATTAAGGGTTACTATTTTGAATCTGATATGATTGGTCATAAAAAAAATTAAGTAGTGGTACAGATTTAGATCTGAGAATTCTGTACTCCATTATGGAATTTCTGTATAGAGCCTTTCTGATTGGCCCAGCTTTTTGTTTTGAAGAAGTTTTTTTGTCTTTTTTCTTTTTATATGAGACAACTATAAATTCCTTCTCAGCATTGTCAAAGCAAGATTGAAATTGATGTTATTTGCAATTAGAACTAAAAGAGAGTTTAGAGCTTAAGGTTTTTCTGTTTTTGTGATCATGGTGCTAATAACATTGTTGATAAGAAGGTTTTCTTTATTGATGTCACTAAAAGTTTCATTATAAGAAACTTTCAGATCTTCTTCCATTGTTGCCAGATTTTCTACTGTCTCTTTTTCTATTCTTTTAAAATTAGTTGTTTCTTCTAAATTGGCTAAAGAGGTTTCTTCAGCTTGATTCATGTTCATGTTTAGGTCTTCTGTGAGAACTTCCTGTTCTTGTGTTTTGGAAGTTTCTTTTTCTCCTTCCAAAAAAGCAATTCTGCTTTTTCTCTTATTTGCATTAAACTCTTTGAATTGTAGCTGAAGTTTTACTGCTTATAAGTACTGAGGACATTTCTTCTTGATATGTCCTTTTTTATCACAAAAGAAGCAAAGTTTGAAGCTAAGCACTATTCTGTAGTGATTTTGTTATTCATAAGAATATAGAATCATGGAATTCTTTCTTCTAATTTTGGAATATCAGTAGTTTCAAATGTAATAATCCATTGATCTGTTAAATATAAAGTACTCTCGATTAAAAGTGGTTTAATAGAAGCAATTTTGCCTATATTATCGAAGGTTTCTTTGATTTCTTCTGATATAATATCTTTATCACCCAATAGAACATTTCTGATTTTGATTAAAAAAAAAGATCTTCTTGCATCAGAAGAGATGTAGCCATAGTATGTTCTGTTAAAAATTTGTATACCTTTTGAAGTGTAATGCTTCAGTTTTTTCTTGTTTAAGAATACTAGTTCTAAATGAGTATATGCTCCTTTATTGATATGTGGCTTAGCTGCTATTATATCACGTCCTGCAGTTTCATGAAATAAGATTATTATTTCATTTAGTAAGCCTGTTAGATATTGGATATCTATAATAAGAGCATTATCATTTTTTGACTTTATATTCTTTCTTAGTGAGAAAGAAGAAAAAGTTAACTGTTCTCTTTTAACTTTAGCAAAGAGGCTTGTCCAAGATTTGTTTGCAGTTTCTTTGTTTTTGTTTACTTTAGTTGAACTTAGTTCTGTTAATGGTGTCTTATATAGGTTTACGTATGTTGTTGTTGTTGGTGCTGAGTTTTCATTGTTGTTAGGTTCTTCATTACATGTCTCAAAATTGGATGCATTTAATTCTTTGTTTTAATCCTCTCTTTCTTTAGCAAGACCTTCTATATTTTCTAGAGAGACTTGTTCATCCCAACTGAGTATGTTGTCATTGGTGTCTAGTTGTTCAGAAACTGCTAAAACCATTAGGTAACTGTTTGCTATTGTGTTTTTTCTTTGAAATAAGAGCCTTTTTTGTTGTATACAGTAAGCTTTTTCATATCGAAATAGTTAGTGAGCTTAATTTTCTTGCATTTGCGAACCTCAAAAGTAGGAGTACTATGTTTCTTAGAAACAAGATGAGATATTCCTGTTCTGATACTGTTTTTAAAGATAAAAGAGCTCTTAGATAGATTAATTTTGTTTCTTCTAAATTACTCTTAATCCTAAATGCAAGTAGTCAGGAAAGAGAAATCATCAATCTTTTTCAGCTTATAGTTTAACAAAAAAAATAATAACAAAATAATACAAATTAAAATAAAATAAAATATTATTAATATAACAGCTCTTTTATGATCTATTGTTAAAGACATTACATAATCACATACTTTCTCTGCTAATCTTTAATTTCTAAACAAAGCCAAACAAATATAAAGAAAAAACACAAAAACAACTTAATAAACTCTATTTTAGATTCTAAGAAAAAAGACTTAGTATACAAAATACAACTACTTTACTTTAACAACAATATAAGTAAAGTCTTGTTAAACAGAAGCTTTTGCTAGTTTATAGCTTTTTGAAAATTTTTTGGAGAAAATTAGAAAATGGTACTAGACTCTAAAAAACAAAATCAGAACATGTGACTAGCCATCAACACAAACAAAACAACATATCATATCATACTAAACAACAAATAGTAACAACAAATAGCTTTATTAGGAAATAACAGATAAGTATAGCATATAGAACAAACAAATAAATGAACAACAGAATAGTCTAGAAAGAGAAGTGCAAACTAGATTAGAACTACTATGCAGTACAAATCTAATTCAACATATTAAGAGTTTCAGTGATTGAAATAGAAGATACATAGATAGTAAAATATTAGATGCAGTTTTGGCAAAACCTATAAGAAATCCTAATAATCTAGAGTATATAGCAAGAGACTTGGCAATTTATAATTCAAAAAACATTACAGCAAATGATTTACTTCTTTACAGCCAAATATTAGAGGTACTTAAAATAGCAGAAGTATGTATAGTTTTACATAATACTATAGAAGAATGTGCAAAGAAACTAGCATTAATAGATATAATTCCTGGGTCATTCAGCTATCAAGCAAACACAAATAAGAGAGAAACATCAAAAATAGAAACAAAGCTAGAAGAAACAAAAGAGGCAAAGAAGGTCAGAGAAGTAGAAATGCTTGTATATTCAGAAGGAAAATATCAAAAATGTAAAAATAAAAGAGAAGAAATGAGTCAAAATTTAAAAGAAGTTATAAAACAAATAGAAGAACTAAGCATTTCAACTACAAATCAACAAGACTTCAAAGACTCCAAGAACATAATTACAAAAAAATTGCCAACAGAAACAATGAGTCATAAGAGTAGTAATTGGAAGAAAGGAAATAAAAAAGGCCAAGAAGAGTCAACAGATGACAGAATATGCAATCTTAAAAAAGACATCAAGAATATAGATAGAAGAATAGCAGAACTAAAAGCAGAAGAAAAAAAGCAAGAAACTTTAGAATTAACAGATATAATAGAGCAAAGTCAGTGGTCACCTAGAAACTGTATATGTAATAGGAGCAAATCTTTTAAGGCAAATATATTAATGTATATAGTACTAGGTAAAAACAAAGAAGAAAGAATTAAATATGTGCAATGAATTTTCTGAGAAAATTATTATATTAAATTAATTCAAGAATTCTTCAAAAAAGGCAATAGTTGAATAGAAGTGAACTTTGACTATGAATTTAGCAGAGATGCAGCAATAGAGAGAATTAAAGAAAAAGAAGATGAATAACTTAAAATCATCCTAGAAAAGCCACAAAACCAAGAAAAAAAACAGAAGCAGCAAGTACCAAAAAGCAAAGAAAAGAGGTAGAAGAATTCAAGAATACTTTTGGATAAAGAAAAGAAGAAAACATTGAAAGTAGCCATGCAACAGAAGATAAATTAGAAGTAAAGTCATATTTAACAATATGGGATCTATCAGTCAATATCAACAAAAAAGAAGTAAATTACATGTGCAAAAGTATTAAAGAAGCTTATATAAAATACATCAAAAGGTCTAAATACAAAGCACTAGCAGTAATTAAAGCAAAGAAAATAGAAGAAAAAAGGATCCTATAGTTATTGCCAATAGGAATGAACAAACTTGCAAGAGTAATGATAGGAGAAGAAGACTATAATCGATGTAATATGCAAAATCTATTTATAACTTGATTAGTAGAGCTTCCAGAAAATGCATTAGAAGTATTGCTATTATAATGCTTAAAGAAAAAAGATATAAAATTAGTATATATACTATCTAATAGAAATAGTAACCAAAGAAGATCAGCTACAATTATGTTTGTATCAGCAAAGGAGATAGAAGCAGCACAAATGAAACTAATATGTTTTAACAATCATTTGCTCTTTTGGCAAAATTACAAGAAAGAAAATAAGAAATACATAAACAAGAATGAAGAAGAAAAGTATATCAATAGGATAATATCAGCAAACTTTCAGATATAAAAACTTATAAAAACATTAATCATAATGAAAAATGAAAGAAAAATAACAAACACTACAATAACTACAAAAAAAACTAAACTGAAAATAAAGAGGCACAACTGCAGATATATAGTATTCTTCAAAAAATATTAAAAAGATTAGAAAGATTAGAAACTCAACAAAGCCAAACAACTTTGGCTAACCACTTCTAAGAGCACTCTAGTTGAACCAATGAACTTAGATTAAAAGATCAAAGATTTTCTGCAAGATGAAAGAAGAGTTTTTGAAAAGGAAAAAAAAAAAATGTCTCCTAGTCTAAAAGAAAAAAAAAGCAGAAATAGGAAAAGAAGAACAAAAAATAAAGCAACAATATAAAAAGAGTTAAAAGAAAAATGGAAAGAAGAAAAAAAAGAAATCAAAATAGCATGTTACAATGTTAATGGACTGAAAACTAAAGGTTGAAAGTTAGAGAATTTGCTTGACTAAGCAGAAGAAAAGGAAATTTCAATATTAGGAATTACTGAAACAAATCTTACAGAAAGAGAAGAAAAGTTTCTAACACATATAGCAAACAAAAGATATATAGGTTTTTGAACAAGTTTAGCAGAAGACAAGAAGAAAGATTCAGGTATTGGAATTATAGTTGATAAACAATGGGAGAAGCATGTAGGTGCAGTTAAGAAAATAAGTAAATATATGATAAAGATCACATTATACTTCAAACAATTGAAGTTAATAGTGATTGCAATCTATATACTACCAAATGATAAGAAAGTAGAAAAAAACATTTAGCAAAAAATCATAGAAGCAGTTACAAAGAGGAAAAAACAAACACAAATTGTTGTAATAGGTAACTTTAATTATACAGTAAACAATATGTTAAATAGACAACACCTACAAACAATAAACTACAAAAGGCTGCCAGTCTTCTATTGAATGAAAAATCGAGACTTTAGAGACACATATAGAGATATAAACTCAACAAGTCAACAATATACATGATTAAATAGAGAAGCAGCAACAAGAATTGATTATATATAGATTTCAGAAGGATTGGCCTCAAGGTTTTAAAAAGCAAAAATTGAAAAAGTAGAAGAGATTACAGAAAGTGACCACAAAATAGTAATAGTAGAAATATGAATAAAACATTTAGTAGCAGGAAAAAGTAAAGCAGAGATTAAAAGGAAGAAACAAGCAAGAACAATATACTTGTACAATTAAGCCAGATTAGAAAACTGGAAAAATTATATACAAGAATTACAAAACTGACAAGAAAAAAAAGAAGTGTTAAGAAATATTTACAGAAAGAAACAAGATGAAAAGGGAAAAACAGAAAAAATAAACAACATATAAAACATAATAGAAAAAGCAATTATTATAGTAACAAGTAAGCATATATTAAAGAAAAAGGGTATAACACAACAACAAATAGAAGAAAAAGGTCTAGAGAACAACAACAAAAAAAAAGCATCATTAAGTTCTAAAAATTAATAAAACATGCAAAAATAAAAAAAACCCAAGCAGTAACAAAAGAGAAAAGAAGTAAAGTAAATGAGCAGTTAAAAATACTAAATAAGAAAATTGGTACAAAACTATCATGATTACAAAGACAATAGTCAAATGCATAAATAGAAGATATGAAGGGTTAAAAAAGAATATTATTAGAAAAGAAAAAAAAATTTGAGAATGAATACAAAGAAAACAAATAGAAGAGAATATAGATAAAAGATATGAAATGATCAGAACAGACCAGGAAAAGATAATAGCAAGTCTTCTAAATAGACCTTATAAGAAAATATTACTAGACAGATTCATAGAACAAGTAGAAGAAAGAACAAACTTGTGAACAAGTCCAAAAGATATCAGAATAGAAGTAGCAGACATTATAAAAAACAATTTAGGAAAAGAAATACAAAATTAGAAAAGATGTCAGAAAAGTGAAAAGAAATATATAAACTACAGAAAAGCATCAAAGAGAAATGGTATACAGAAGTTGAAAAAGAAATCAAAGAAAAAGAATAAGAAAAGGTACTAAAAGAACTAAAAATAGAAACAGCTCCAGATATATTAGGTATAAGTTATATTTTAAAAAGCAAGCAGAAAAAAACACACAAGAGGTATTTAGAGGCTTTGCAGACTTATGTTTAGAAGTAGGAAAGATACTGACCAAGTGGAAGATAGCACAAGTTTATCCAATACTCAAAGATGTTGAGTGGAGATATAGTTTAAACAACATACAACCAATAGCACTAATAGAAACTTTCAGAAAAGTTGTAACAAAAGTAATAACAAAAAGGCTTGCCAAAGTGTTTATAGAAAGAAAAATACTGAAAAAACCCAATTATGCAGAACTTCTAGGTAACTCAACAGAACAGCCAGTACACATTCTTAATATGATAATAGAAGAAGTAAAAAAGAAGGACAAAGAAATATGAATACTCTTATAAGATATGAAAAAGGCATTTGACTCAGTTCTACTAGAAAGCTTAAAACTAGTATTACAAAAAGTCAAAATACCTAAAAGAACAATAAAATATATTTTGAACTTGTTTGACAAAAGACAATTAAGAATTATTACAGCCCATGACCTAACAGAAGAAATAACAGCAGGAGATGGCATAAACCAAGGTGAGGTGATATCTCCATTAATATGGCAACTTTTTTACGATCTACTGCTAGAGAAAATACAAGAAGATGAAGGTTTAGGTTATATAGTAGAGCAACAAATCAAGAAAAATATGCAATATAGCAATACTACAAGATATCAACAAGCAACAATTGAATATGCAGATGATACAACATGGATCACAAACAGTAAAGAACAACTATTAGATATATTAAAGATAGCAGAAGAGTTCTTTAAGATAAATGATATAGAGATAAACAGATCTAAATCAAAGCTGTTGATAATGAACACAAAAGTGAAGAAAGAAGAAAAAGAAGTAATTTTTAAAAAAAGCAAAATAATAGAAGAAATAAAGAACAAAATAGTTTATTCATTGGGAATCTGGCTAAATAACAGAATGAGTGAAATGTTAGTAAAGAGAAAAATGAAAGAAATAATCAGCCAGATGATAAGAAATCTTAGATACAAAAAATGATAATGAGCCAAATTGTATATATTAACAATATAGTAATAATACTAAAGTTAAGTTATATATTACAATTGACAAAAATATTAGAAAGAAGCATAAATGAAATACACTAACCAATAATAAGTTTGGCAAAACAAAAAAGCAATCTGCAAAGAATATTAGAAAACTGCATAATGAAACACAAAAATCTTAGAAGTTGTAGAACAATATGACAAAAATTGGCAATAAAACAAATAAGTAGCTTATTAGCAAGACTAAACAAACAAGATAGTCTTGGACAGTTAACAAAATTAAAAATAACACAAGGTTGCCAAAGAGCAGATCTCACAAAAGATATATAGAAAATAGAAGAGTTATCAGAAAATGTAGAAGGTTAAAAAAATAACTTAGCTTGTTTAATATTGCTAAAAGTAAGAAGGCTTAGTATAAATATAAAAACAGAAGGTAGTTTATGGATAATGCTAAAATATGGAACTAAAGTAAAAAAACTTATAGATATACAACTATGGAAAAAATGTAAAACCAGAATAAATGAAACAGGCATAATATACCTAAATCAACTGCTTGACATAAAAGAAGTAAGACTAATTATATGACAATAGCTAAAAGTTTACCAAGACCTATTATGTAAAGAGAAAAAAGCAGAATGGTTCAAAGCAATTGAATTGGAAATGCTTAGCAAGCCAGAAAGCAGAGAGGTTAAAGAATGTTTTAGAACAAATAAATAAAATATTCAAGCAATATAAATGAAATAGGAGTTTGTCTCAAAAGATAAAAGAAGGAAAGAATAAATAACACATAATATACAAAGTTACTGAGAATAGCAATCCTAGTGTAGTAGTTGGGTTGTCATCCTCCAAGTAGCAGGTCTAAGATTCAAATCCCATCTATAATAAAATTTGGAAATTATATCTGCATTACAGTAACTGTCTTCTGTCGATTGGTTGGCCTCATGTGGCTGTTACCCAGGTACACCAAGTCAGGTCCTCCTAATATTGAGAGCTTAGGCATCTATGTGAAGTGTGACATTACACATATATAGAGAAATGTTTACTAGTGTTGCATAAGACTTTGGTGCAAACTCATAATAAGACTATTAGATGTATAAGACTAAGAAACTGAGGTAACAAAAACCCACTTGGAAATCCCTGAGTAAAGAGTAGTATGAACTTTTAACAATATCATTAAACCAGTTAAAGCCTATGAAACATTTTCATAGAAGCTGAAGATTAAAACTAAACAACAAATATATGTAGAGGAGCATATAACCAACCAGGCCACTAGATTTACTGGAGGAAAAGAATACATAAGTATATCATACCAGACTATCTGGATTGGTAGTCTGAAATGAGACCAATGGTTTCGAGATGTGGCTAGTAGAAGATGATGAAGAAGATGCTAGAAAGATAAGTACTAGGGTTCTAGTGAACTTTACAAAAGTAGAAATAGTGTAATGTAGCAGTTAAACAGATAATCTCTATAACTGCAAGTGTAAGATAACTATAATATGTTGCATAAAACTATGTCTATATATATGAGACATAAAGGCTCTAGTAAGTTTCCTATCAAAAATAAAGTAGTCCTAAGGATAATGATAAGCATCAAGAACTTGGATGGGTGTAGCCTTAAGATGTTCTCATAATACAAGAAGGATTGCATATGCAGAGGATTTAAATAGGCAAGACCTCTAGTTGGCTTGCAGATATAGCAACTAGTGTAGACTTATATAGCAATATGTAAGTAGACTACTTAAATTAGGCATCAAAAGTGCACATGTGGCTAGTTGTAACCTCCAATGTAAGGGAGCCCTTGAAGGCACCTGTTTTCTAACAAAACTTGAATAAAATATCACATTTCCAAGATAGAAACTTTAATTATAAAAAAAAAAAAAAAAAAGTCACTAACAGTTAGAAAGAATAGTTAAAAAGAAAAAAAAGAAAATACTAATAAAACATTGGCAAATGCAAAGTAAAGAGAATGAACTAGCTGTTGAAATTAATAAATATAAGAGTTGTACAGAAAATAATGAACAATTAGAAGATAGTTGCTAGCAATGAATAAGAATAAACAACAAAATAAGTGTGATCTCAGATGCTTTAATAGAAAAAGGCAGCAACAAGATCAAATTAGCAATAGATTAAATAATAGAAGTAATAATGATAAATAAACTAGAAATAGAAAAGTAGAAGCTCGAAGGTCTAAGAACAATAAAAGAGTTAGAAGTAGAAATAATCAGATAACAAAATTTAAAAAAGAACATTGCTCAAAAAATAATAAAAGTTTTAAAAAGAAATACAATAAGAAACAAAAACAAGTTTACAATATATACAGACAGAACAGTGAATATAAAGACTAAAGAAGATTCAAAAAGTAAAAGTAGTATGGGTATAGGATAGATGCAAATTGATGAAACACAAGAATGGCTAGAAGAGAAGTTAGCAGTAGAACTAGAAGAATAACAAACATCAACAATAGCAGAATTAGTAGTGATATAGGTAGCAATTCTAATAATACTAAAAGAAAAACAAATAGAAATATACACAGATAGCAATACTGCAATAAGAAACATTAGCAGAGATTTAGAACAAGTAGACCAAAATAAGATTCTTAAGAAAAAAAATGCAATATGGATAATGAAAATTAGAGATCTTATTATGACAAAAAACATAAGATAGAGTTGTTTAAAGTTAAAAGTTATAGTAAAGATAAATGGAATAACAAAATGAATAGTCTAGCAAAAAAAGGTGCAACAAGTAAAAGAACAATATAGGCCGAAGAAGTCAGTTGCAAAGAGATAGAGTACTGCTTAGAGTGGGAAAACAAACATACTAACATCCTAGCAAGATTGCTCTGCAAATTAATAACAAACACAAGATTAGAAACAGAATAGAAGAAAATGAAAGCAATCAGAGAATTAGAATCAGAAGCAGAAGTTATGGTTTATGATTGGACATATTTTTGAAGAAGACTAAAGACAACTAAAGGAGTACATTGCACAATAAGGAAAAATAGTACCAAAAGAAGTGCATTTATAAAGTATATAATAGAGAAGCTTCTAATACTAGAAGAGCTTAACAAGAGAAGACCAGATATATACACAACAGCAGAGTGCCAAATGTGCCAAGACAAAACAAAAGAAACACAATTACATTTGGCAGCATGTAAAGGACAAAGGAATCTTTAAAAAAGAATCCAAAAAGTGACAATTGCAACAGCCTGAAAGGAGCTGAAAGAAGAAGAAAAAGTTCAAGTCTTTTTATATGTGTTATATATAGCACTTTTTAGAAAAACAGAAGTAGAGGAAGTTAAAATAAAAGAGGCACTAATTAAAGATCTTATTTCAAAAGAAACACAGAATAGATTAAGGCAGCTCCTAAGCACAAAATCAAGACAGAAGTTTTTAAGTATAATAGCAAGAATGGCCTAAGAAACATTTTACAAACAAGTATAAAGAATTCATTATAAGAAAATTAATGAAAAGAAAAAAAAAAAAAAATATTGGATAGGACAAAAAGAAGAAGAAAGGAAGAAAGAAAAGCATCAGGAAAAAAAAGAAAACCAAATTAACAAATAATAAAAGAAAGAAAAGAGAAAGTGAAAGAAAAAGAAAGACAAATCAAAAATAAGGTACAAAAAACAATTCTAGAGCTTGTTATAGAAGAAAGAAGGCCCTTTTATTATAAACTTTAAATAGTCAGACAAGCAGCTTATTTCTGCTTAAAATAATGCAGCAGGTTGCACCTAGGTACAATTAGAGTAGCCAGGTGATGCTGAACTTAGTTGTTAAGGATATTTATATAATTGCAAATGTAATTTCAAAATCTTAATAAAGTACTAATATAACTGCTTAAGGAAAACAAAAAAAATTCTATTGTTAAAAAAATACAAGAAAATAAAAGTTTAGATTACACAATAGAGCAACAAATTAGAAAAGATATACAATATAACAATATTACAAAATATTATTAAATAACAATTGTATATGCAAATAATACAATATAGATTGCAAATAATAAGTAGCTAATAAAAATCTTAGAAATAGCAAAAAAATTCTTTATAATAAATAATATAAAAATAAATAAACTAAATCAAAACTGCTAATAATGAATACAAAGTTAAAAAAAAAAAAAAAGAAAAGTAATATTTAGAAAAAGTAAAATAATAGAAGAACTAAGAAATAAGATAGTTTGCTTGTTAAGAATATGTCTAAATAATAAAATGTATAAAGTACAAATAAAAAAAAAAGCAGAGGTGTGGTGACCTAGTGAAGTGAATAGGTTGTCAACCCCCAAGTGGCAGGTCTAAAGTTCAAATCCCAGTGATAGTGAAAATTTGCAATTCTTTCTGTGT
>CAJVQA010004129.1:0-18100 GCA_910591915.1 Cetraspora pellucida | reverse complement strand
GTTGGATTAAGATCTGAATGGTTTGACCATGAGGAAGAAGTGGTAAATTGTAATAAAGAAGGAATTTGTTAAAACATGTATAAAGATTATAGGGGATTAAAGATGTTGTAAATGATCTTTCAAAATTGTCTTCTACAGGGTCGATCATTGTATGCTCAGCTCTCACAGCTGTGCAAGGTACCATAGATATAAAAAAATAATAATAATAATAAATAATAATAATAAGTGTATGGGTTCTATAGCTTAGCAGTTAAGCTCCCATACCTTCCACAGTCAAGGTCAACAGTTCAAGTTTGGCTGAAGGCAAAATTGAAAAATTTTAGCTTTTGTAATCTAATAAGGAGCCTGTAATTAAATGTGAAGCTCTATGGTTAAAGTCCAAGTGCAGTACAATAATAGAAGTAGAAATTCCTGAAAAAAAACCTAATCATAAAGTGAAGGCACTATGTATAACAAGCAGTTGTTACAGAAGGTTACGGTTATAGAAGGATTATGCATATAAGTCCTTTAGACTAAAGCAATACCAACATTCATATACCTTCTAATATAGACAGTATCAACATTCCTGCATCTAACTTGTGAGATACTTGCTTGAAAGAATAATCAATAAATTGTGCAAATAAGTTTTAATTAGGATCTAAGAAGAGAATTTGATTGGAAGAGTAGTCTGAAAGTAACCAAGACTGGAATAGTAAGAGAAGCAGTGAATATGAGGATGGACTGTGATAAAGGATTAATCTAACCAAAAATTAGAAGCATTTCTGGTATAGCTAAATAATCTAATTATAGAAAGAAAGATTTTGGAGGTAGGCATATAACTTCTTTGTGCAATGTAAAAGTACTAATCGGGTTTTGGTTGTACCTATATGGAAGTCTATGATAAACAAGACTAGAGGTCAACCAACCAATATAAGATAAGATCTGCAAGGTAGTATGATATCACTAAGATTAGTGTAATTCTCTAGATATAACCAGAATTGTTCTGCAAGTATTGTTGAATAAGCTAAAAGCTTGCAATATATAGTAGTATGATATCATTAGAGTTTGAGAAACTCTCTAGTTATAATCAGAATTGTCCTGTTTGTAAGTACAACATGTCTTAGTTTCTATCATAAAAGGAAGCACTATGTTGAAGATTAAATGCAGCATTGAGTTACTGTATTATACTAAGACCTAGGGCATCTGCAGAAATGATGACAGCAGATTTGGCTTTAGATACGGATTGGTCAAAAAGACTAATAGCAGTAGCAGATCTGGCTTGTAATATGGGTTCATTGCAGATTCTGAACTATTGTTAGAACATCTTAGAAAAAATAATAAAAGACATACCAAAGATGGAAAGATCATAAGGATCAAACATACCTGAGTAGGACCAATTTGAGAGTAGTATAGTGAAAAAAGATGAGAAATATGAAAAACAAGATAATACTAAATATAGTTAGATTAGGAGGCAGAAAAAACAAGACCAGATAAAAATATATAAATAGGACACATGGGTATGATTTACAAAAGACAGTACCCTTGGCATTTGAGATGCCATATTAAGTTCAGTAGTTATCTTTGTCTGTGTAATAGTTTAATGTATGTTATAACTGCAATTGGTTGTCAAAATAACTGTGTGCAGGCATGTGGCAGACATGCACTTAGATGCTATAAGAGTAACCAGGTGAAGTCAGTGGTGTAAAATTAGATAATATATAGTATTAGTAATAATTGATTCTAAAAATGTAACTGTAAATCTGTATTATATTAAATTAAAAGCTAATAAACCAACTGGCATTGTTGCCAAAGTTAAAAAAAAATAAAAATAAAAATAATAATAATAATAATAAGAAATAATTAAGACTCTTTCTGCTGATCCTTACAACCAAAATCAGAACAAAAAAAAAGCTATAGAAATCACAAAAACCAGCAAATAAAAGCACAGTTGTCAAATAAGCAAAGTTAAAGCTCATTAAAAATTAGATATAGTTTGGTAAAATAGTAGACCAAGTTAATAAAATATAGTAGCCACCTTTGATTTTTAAAGGAAATTTTGTTTGTTGTCAAAAATTTTAACAGAAAAAAGGAAAAATTCTGTACTGCAGATCATATGTGTAACATATAAAACAAGTTAGAATAAACAGTAAACACAACAAAACAAATAAACAAATGTGCAATCTTGCAGATAAACAAATAAACACAGATATAAATAGGAAAATATGCATTGAATATATACAGTATAGATATAAAAATAATGCAAAGAAGTGTGATACAAAAAGTTCAACTAGTTTCTACTAAAATTGACTAGTACAAAAAATTAAAAAAGTATTGTGACATGTTTAATAAATCTGACAAAATACAAAAAGAATTACTAGACAGTCATAAATTAAGAGTTTTAAGGAAAGATGAGGAATTGGCCAGACTAGTGAGCACTAAAGCAGTCTTAGTTTGTGTGTTTAGAAACTTAATTAAAGTATATAATTACTGTGAGTACATATGAGTAAGAGATAGCAAAAAACCAAAGAAAAATAGTGTAAAGCAATTAAATGAAAACAAAATGAATAAAGAAGTATTGCTAGAGCAAGAATATAAGTGCATAAATTATGGTATGCTAAAAAAGCAAGCAGTGAAAAGTTCAGTAAAGAAAGATAAAGAAGAAAAAGAAATTATAACAGAGGAAAACAATTATCAGAAGAACACAACTGGTAATATAAGAATAAGCGAAAAGTATAAGACAGGCAAAGAAGAAGTAGTATACAAAAAAAAAAGAAAACCTGAAGTAATCATAAACATTGAATAAATGCAGAAAGAACAAATAGAAGAACAATGTTATACAGATAAAACAATAAGAATGCATGAAGATAGCAAGGTAGAAGACAATGTCTATACAATATGAGACATTTTAGTAGAAGTAAGACTAGCATGTGTAAGAAAGTATCTTTAGTTTTATAATAGAATTAAATTCATCTAGTGGAAAAGTTTTGGTAATAGTAAAGCTACAACATTTGCTATTGAGTTTAAAAATGAGAACAGAAAATCGATACTTGATCAGGCATAGTCAGTGCATTTTGAGAAAGACAAAACTTGTAGAGTTACCTCAGATACTTTTGCAAGAGAGATATTAGAAAGTAGAACATTATATAAGGCAATAATTAGAAATATTTTAACAACAGCAATAAAGGTACTATTATTAAGACAACTAAAAGCAGTAAAGGCAAAAGCAGTTTATATTTCAGTAAATAGAAACAAAAACCAATGAAAAACTGCATCAGTTTATTTTAAATCAGAAGAAGACTTAATAATAGCTACCAATAAGGAGCCATACTATTACAATATGAGATTAGAGTAGTGTAATAAAAGAGCATTCAAGAACATTAAAATCAAAAAAAAGAAAACAAATATGTAAAAAAATATTATATAAATAGAAGTTCACAGTATAGAAAACACTTGAAAAGTTAAGAAAACATTAAGAAGAAAGAGAGTAATAAAGAAAACTAGCAGAGAAAAGATAAGGAAGTTGATAGAAAATATAATGATAATATGCAAACAAAAGTAGTTTATGTGAAAAAGTCAAAAAGCAAGCTATAAGATGTTCTTAGCAGAATATTAAGAAGACTAGATGATATTGAAAACAATTAGGAGGCATGCTTACAAATCAATCCTAAAAGTTGCCATAGGCATTCTTCAAAAGTAAGTAATCACTTTGTCAAATATAGAGATAGAGAGCATCAGTGAGAAGTTTAAGCATAAAAAAAGCAAATACAACAAAAGTAGAAAGGGTATAACAAGTATTAAGATAACATATTACAACATTGTTATAGGGTTATAGCCTTTTTGATACAATACAACCAAGTAACAAGGTCACCTGATACAGTAATTGACTATTGCAAATATATATGAGGTGAAGGTGTAGTAGTTCACTTTACTACATAGCAGCAGACAAACAATTCGAGATAGTAACAGTATATAGATTAACTTTTATTAAATAAATACATAGTGACAACCTTGTCTATAAAAATTATTCTAGAAGAGGAATATCACTTTTACAAGTTAGAAGTAAAAGTAAAAGAGTCTAAGTTGAAGTATAGGAACTTAAAATTGGCAGAGAAGGTTAAAAGTTACTCTTTATATATCTTTTTACCTAGTAGGAATAGTAGGAATTCGAGTAATATTACTTTATATTGTATTTAGGGTAATGATGATTTGAACAATGTTAGATATTATTGTACTTGGGATAGTGGAGGTTTGAACAACATTAAATGATACTGTGTTTGGAGTAGTAGGACTGTGCAGAGGCAACTGAGAGTATTGTTTATATTATTTATCATTGGTGTTTGAAACATTTGAGACTGTGTTTAGGCACTTGAATCTGTACAAAGGCACTTGAAATTTGTGCAAAAATACTTGGGATTTGTGCAAAGATACTTGGGGTTTATGTCAAGGATACTTGAGATTCTTGTACTGTGACACTTGACACAGTAATTTGATGCTAGGTACATGAAACTTGTACAAGAGTATTTTGAGTTTGTAAGATGATAGTAACATTACAGATGTTACTTGGTGTTATATAGCTATACCACATTTCTAGTAGCCAATTAAGATCCTTTTATCTATCTACTATATAATATAACTATCAACTAACTAATGACTAATAATAAATATAATATAAAATACAATAATGAATATATATATAATTACTAATACTACTATATAATATATTATGCTAAAATCTACTTTGTAACAATATAAATAGAATAAAGTATAACAAGATCAAACTAAGAACAATAATCAAATAGGCAAAAGAAGAAGAAGTTGATATTCTGGAATTAGTAGAAACAAATAGCAACAGTAAAAAACTAAAATACAGTTTAAAAGACAATTACTATAAAGGTGTTTAGTCACAAAGTAAAAGTATAAAGAAGAAGGGATTAGGTGTTGAGTTATTAGTAAACCACAAATAAAAAAAACATATAGAAGAAATTTGTAGATTTGAGGAATACTTAATCAGAGCAAAATTCTACTTTAAGCAGGTAGAAATAATAATAGTAGTAGTTTATATTCTCCCAAGTAACAAAGAAAAAATAAGAAAATTGCAATAAAGAATAGTAAATATATATGTAGAGAGAGTAAGAAACTTATAGTTTATAGTGATAAGAGATTTTAATCATGTGGTAGACAGCAAGTTAGATAAAATAAGCAGTAGTGAAAATAATTGTAGCAAATTACTCTCATTATATAAATAGCTAATAAAACAGAGATTTGGTAATACTTACAGAATCTGCAACCCAGAATTAAGAGGTTACACTTGGGCAGAACAAAATATACAAATGAGAATTGACCAAATATAAGTTTTAGAAGAACTACAATCAGGATTGGAACAGGCAGAAATAATTGACACAGAATTTATAATGTCAAGTGATCATAATATTGTTAATGCAATCAATGTTAATGTTCAAATACTTGATCCAAACATGTAATGTAGTAGAAATGAGAAAAAAAAAATTAACATGAACAATTTATTTGTATTATAAGGTGACAAAGAAAAATTGAGAAGAAAATCAAGTAGATCTTGAAAATTATTTATCTAATAATAGAAGGCTTAAAGTATTTAAAGAAGTTGGATATAGCATTGATATAGACAAAGTGTAGGATATAATATCTTGTACAATAAAAGATGCAGCAAATAAAAACATACTGAAAAAGAAGATAATCCAAAAAAATAGTAATATTGAAAAAAAGAAGAGAGCAACAATGCTATACAAAAGCATAGTAGCACTGAGTAAACTACTGCAAAAAACTAAGAAGTTGGTTAAGAAAAAAAGAAATAAACTAAACTTAAAGAAAGTCAACATAGAAGTAGATAAGATAAATATAGAATATAGTCTAGAAATAGGTTATATAGGAGAAGACAAAACAGCAGACCTCAAAGAATAGTGGCAGTTAACAAAAAAGCAGTAGCAAGCATTAAAAATAATAGAGAGAATAGAAGAAGACAAGTGTATAAGAGATGAAATTAATATTGTGATAGATAAAAGATGTAAGAGAATTAATGAAAAGTAGAAAGAATGCTTACTAGTATTCTAGCCAAACTATTCAACAAAATTAGAATAGATTATATGTTAAAACAGAAAGAAGATGAATGCTTATTAATCAGTAAACCAAATGCAGTATTAGAGCAGATGAAAAAACATTTTAGCAAGTAGTTCAAACAGAAAGATATAACTGAAGATAAAAAAGTAATAAAAGAGTTTTACAAACCACTTGCAGAAGTTAGAGAAGAGTGATATACAAAGTTAAAGGCAGAAATAACAATTAAAGAATAGATAGAGGCAATAGGAGAAACCAAAAAAAAACAGCATCAGACATATCAAATATTGGATATAGTCTAATTAAGAGTACAAGTGGTAAAATATAAAAAGTCTTTATAAAAGTTGCAGATACTTGTTTAAAGCTGAGAAAGATATTATACAAGTGGAAGTTAGTACAAATATATTCAATCCCAAAGAATGAGAACTGGGGTTACAAGCTTTGTAATGTTAGACCAATTGCACTATTAGAAACATTTAGAAAATGCTTAACCAAGATGGTAACAAAAAGAATACCTAATATAATAAAAGAAAAAGAAATACTTAAAGGTCCAAACTTTGCTAGTTTATCTGAAAACTCAACAGAAGAAGCAATACATTGTAGAAATGATTAGAGAAAATGCAAAAGAAAGTAATAAAGAGTTGTTGTTGCTGATGCAAAACATGAAGAAAGCATACAATTTAGTATCAATGAAGTTATTTAAACTAGCATTACAGAGAATTAAGCTGCCAGATAAAATAGTAAGATTTATTATAGAGTTATATAGCAGAAGAGAAGTCCACATTATAACAGAGTTTGAATTGACAGAGATATTTGTTGCTAGAGATAGGATTGAGCAAAGAGAGATAATTTCATAATTAGTCTGAAGGATATTTTATAACTTATTATTAAGAAGAATTCAAGATAATCAGTGGTTAGAATATAAAATTGAAGCATATGAAGTGCTTAACTTGCAAATGAACAGAGTTAAAATTAGAAAGGCAAGGCAAGCTGCAGTAATATATGCTAATAATATAACTTGAATAGCAAAGAGTAGAGAAAAGATGCAAGAAATCATTTAGATTTCACAAAAATTCTTTAAATTCAATAATATTCAAATCAATAGTTCAAAATCAAAGCTGTTAATAGTTAACTCAGATATAGAAAGAGAGAAGAAGTCTGTTCTGATAAACAATTTTCAACTACAGGTTAAAGACAAGCATGCACTAACAAGAATACTAGAGGTTTGGTTAAATATAAAAGTGAATAAAAGCTTAGTTGTTAAAAAGCCAAGAAGAATCATACAACAGTTTATATGAAGCATACAATTTAAGAATTTAACTATCAGTTAGTTAATATACATTAATAATATATATATAATACTAAAATTGATATACATGTTGCAAATTACAAAGACATCTAAAAGGCAGCTAATTCGATTATACTAATCAGTAATTAGATTGATCAAGAACAAAGTAGAGCTGTCCTTGACTATAAAGAATAGTGCAATTACACATCAAGGTTTAGGAAAGTGTAGAATATTAAATCAAAAAATATTTAATATTTAATTAGTAACATTGCAAAGAAGGCTAAATAAGCTAGATCAGATTGGAGAAATAACAAAAATATAAGTAAAACAGGGCTTTGCTCTGACAGAATTGATATCAGAAGAATTAAATGCAGCTTTGTTAAGTAACTTAAGGCAAATTTGGAAAAATAATTTGGCATGTCAAGTTATACTTAAAGCAAAAAAAATAGGTATAACTGTAAAGAGAGAAAATGGTCTTTGGCAGGTTCACAGTATAGGCAAAACTGTACATTGTCTGATAAAAAAGAAAATGTTAAGAGTAGCATGTAGAAGGTTAATAAAATATAGAGTATTTTTTATGCAATAGTTAATTGATTAAGATAACAAAAAAATGATTATATAAAAGAAGTTTAAAATATTATAAACAAGTACACAAAAAGAATGAAAAGTGAAATGGTTTGCGAAAATTAAACAGAAAATGTTAAGCAATTAAGGTAATAGAAAAGTTTGAACAGAATTTCAAATATAAGACATGAATACTGTGGCAATAAGATTGACATGCAAGAAGCTAACACAAGATAAAAGAAGGCATGAATAAGTACTAGTAAACAAGAAAATATGAGTTTATGATAGGCAAAGTAGTTAAGAAAAGAAAGAAAGATGTACTCATAAATCACTGAAGTATATTGAGAATTGAGAATAGAGATTGTTTAGTGCTTGTAAAATATAAAAAGTGCAATTTGAATAATGGAAATGATGCAAGTAGTTGTTAACATTGGGCCAAGAAAAAAGAAATAGTAGGTGTATTGCCAAAAATTAGACAGGAAAACAAATAGAAGATTCCAGTTCTGTTAGAAGAATTAAGTGAGTTTAAAAAGAGTTATACAGAAAATAAAAGCAATAGTAAAGAAAGAATAATAGATAAAAAAATAAGATTATATACATATAAGATCAGTCTGTTAAAGATGCAAGGTTTTGATAATAGCCTATAAATTTTGTTATTAGAGTAATTGGAAAAAAACATAAAAATAAATTATATAAATTACAACTTTTATACATATAGGTCATTAGTAAGAAAAAAAAAAAATTGCAAAATAGATGCAAGTTGGGTACAAGTTAGTAAAGATAAGGACAGATTGATAATGGAAAGGAAAATTAGAATAACAAAATAGCCATCATCAACAAAAACAGAGTTAGCTGCAATGTGGATGAAAGTATTAATAATAGCATGTAATAGCAAGATAGTTATTAAATTAAATAGTGCAGTAGCAATTGTGAGCCTGGAAAGAGAAGAGCCATTACATAATGTTAGAGCATAAAGTAAAAGTAAGAACTTTAGTTTAGTTATAAATATTAAAGTTATGTGTAAGTCAAAAAACATTAAACTATTATTAGTTAAAGTTAAAGTGCATAGTAGAATATTATGGAATAAAAGAGCTGATAAGCTTGCAAAAGAGAATGTATAGCATAGTGAGATTACAGACTTGAAGCTTAAAAAAATGTGAAGTTTTTATACACATTATTTTGAAAAGACACAGTAGTAGAGATACCAACAAGAAAGTTTGTCAAGACATTAATGAATATGATGAATGGTGCTGAGTAGCATTGCTCAAGTGCAATAAAAAAGCTAAAACCAAATACAAATACACAATATGATTGAAGACAACTATGAAAGAAAAACAGAAATTTAATAAAAATTAAGTATAAATCATTAGAGAAAAGCAAGAGAATCTTATTTAGAATTAAATGTATTACTGATAGTTTGCCAGTATTTGGGATATTAAAGAAGAGAATGCCAAACTTGTATAAGTTAGATATATATAAGAAGTACAAGACAGAAAAAGAATTATCAAGACATTTGTTCAGTTGTGAAGAATATGAAGGTTATTGAAACAATATTGAAGAGTTAGCATATTGGTTAATATAGAAAAAGTTTGACAAGCTAGATAAGAGCAAGCTTACAAAACTTGACCTGAAAAGAATATTAGTTGGTGAAATGAAAATAGATAAAATTAAATATAGAGAATTATGTATATGTGGATTATAGTTAAGAGTATGTTTAAGGAGTTGTATGCTAAACAAGTTTCATGTAAAGGTGTAAAGCAGAGTATTAGATTATATATTAAGATTGTAAAAGAGATGTTTAAAGAAGAAATTTGGTAGTAAAGATGTAGAACAGTGGTCAAGTAGGAGAAAGAAAATAGAATCATGTTGAAATTAAACTGAAGAAGAGCAAGACAGTTGTAAATGAAGAACAGGGTACAAAAAAGTTAAAAGTAAAGAAGTATTAGTGAAAAGGTCAGAGTGGAGAAAAACAAAAAAAGGAAGGCAGAATATAAATAATTATTTATGAAAAGTGTTAATGAAATAAAACAGAATAGAAGTAGTTTATTCTGGTTTAGTTCTTGACAGAGCTAACAAAGTTTCTCAATCTAGAAATAGGTTAGTATAACAAGTTACATTTAAGTGCAGTTTCTGTACTTAGATGATGCTGGACTTGCAATTGCAAAGGTGGATTACTAGAAATAGATAATGTTTCAATTAGTAAAATTTTGTATTAAAGTTTCAACAAGGCTGTCAAAGAATAAAAAAAAAAAATTAATAATAATAATAAGAAATAATAATATTATTATAATAGAAATAAGAAGAATAAAGATAAGATGTGATAGTATTTAATAATTTATAAGAAAAATCTTTTTATAATATTAATAAAATTATTTTTATAGAAGAGATGAATGGATTAAGTATTTAGAAAAGAAAAATACTAAGTTAGAACATAAGGTGAAAATTACAGAAAATAGTCAAGATAAATAAAGAAGAATGTTTTAAAAAAGTGAAATAAAACACAGAAAAGTAATTAAAAGTTTATTAAATAAGAAGAAAGAAGAAAATATTGATTTGTTTATTAGTAAGATGGGTAAAAAGTAGAGAAAGAAATATGAAGTGTTGTATAAAAGAATTAAAAAGATAAAGAATTTTGATTAGGTAACAAGTAAAACATTTTTTAGTTATAAATGAATAAAGTATTTAAGATTGAAATATCAAGATGTTCAGAATGAAAAAGTAAAGTTGATAGCTAAGAAGAATGAATTAAAAAATAAAATTAAAATAGAAAAGTTGAAATAAAATAAAGAAAAACAAAAATTAGAAAATAAAAAATTAAATTTGAAAAATAAAATTAAAAAAAAAGAGTTAAAATGAAATAAAGAAAAACAAGAATAAGAAAGAAAAAAGATAAGTTATATAAATAAAAAAATTAGAAAAGAAATAAAAGAAGTAATAAAAAAAGAATAAGAAGATATTTTAAATAGTTCAATAACAATAAGGAATTCAGATAAAGAAGAAAGGTAATAAAATATAATAATAATAATATAATAATTAAATAATAATAATATTCTATAATTCATTAAATAGAGATGAATAAGATAAATTTGATGAAAAAATAAAATAGATGGATTGTAACATTTTAGATTTGAATTATTATGAGAATAAAAGTAATGATAAGAGAAAAGAAAAAATGATAATAATAGAAGAAAATAAAGAAGAGGTTGGTTCAGATGATGAATGAGAGAATTAAAGACAATTTGAGTTAGATGACAGAGTTAAAGAAAGTAGTTATAGTCAAAGAAGAATGTAAATATATTATTTTTTTGTTTTAATAAAGAGGATATAAAATTATTATTGTAAAAAAAGTTTATAAAAATAAAAGTTTTGATTATATTAATAATAAAAGAAAATAAAAAAAAGAAAAATAAAATAAGTGTCTAAGAAATTTAAAGTCAATAGCCTTCTAGATACTATAAGGATTGAATAGGTTTATGTTTGGAATGTTACCTATTGGCCTTTTTGTATTGGTCAGTTATAACAAGATTGTTTATTTTTTATAAGAATTACTAGACACTAAAACTTAAAAATATTCTAAAACATAATCAGAGGAAGAAGTACTAATAACCAGACTGTTCACAGCTATATATGACCTTTAAATTTCAATAATATAAAGCTAGTACTTGCCAAATACTATTTATAAATATAGCTATTACTTTATATTATTTGCAAAAAAAAGAATAATTATACTAATAAAAGATAAAATATAATAGGTATATGTATATAATTATTAAATATATATAATGTTCAAAAAATTATCTTCTTTAGTATCTCAGAATATAATAAAACCTAAAAGAAATGAGACTTTACAGATTATATAGTCTGATTTAGGTTAGAAAAAATTTAAAATTTTTCTGACTATATATCACAATAAAAGAAAATCAGTTTAAAATTATATTTTTTAAAAAAAATGTTTTTAAAGCCTTTTTGTACTATGTATTTATAACTTGAGCTTTTAAGTAAAGTTGTAAAGAAGATCTTTCTGGTTCTAATAAATATTAAAATATTAAAATTAGTCTTATAGATGACTTTTTATGATAATTTTAAGAAATGCTGAATGTCTTTTTTTTTTTTTGGAGTTTTTTAAAAATCATTTTTATAGACATTAAAAAATATCATCATGACTTTAGAGCTGATTTGTAGATCAGATAAATGTTTTCTTACTAAGATATAGTATAATAAGAAATGTAGAAAAGGTTTCTGTAAATAGAATTATATATATTTTATTTTTTTTTGTTCAAAACTCATAAAAATATGGATGAAAAACAAAAACCTTCTAAAAATCATTTTTATAATTTCTTCTTTTGTAAATATTTTAGTGTTTCTGTATACAAATTCATTTTCATTAATAATTTTTAATATTCTACTAAGGAATAAGTTTTTCTAGAAATGGTTAGTACTAATAAGTAATAAAATAATAAATAATAAAATGATAAAAAAATAAAAAATAATAAATCTAAAACATAATGCTAACAAGATAAACAATCAAAAAAGTTAACTTAAAAATTTAATAATTTCAAAATATGTATATATGTGTATGTATATATGGCCAGCAAATAAAATTAAAAATCAAAAATTCAATAATTCAAAAATCAAAAATCAAAGCTAAAAGATAAAAGCATAAACTTCTTCATAATTCCAAAATTTCAAAAATACAAAATAATCAATTTAAGTTGAATTAGTAGAAGTATATCTAAAAATATAAATTCTAAAAATGCTTTTTCACAAGTGCTGTTTCAGATAAAAACTTCTTAGAGAGAATTGCTTTCTAGAAGTTAGGTTTTTTGAAAGAGGTTTCTGTTCTTTTCTTGAGATACTATTAGCTTTTCTGAGATAATTTTTAGTATTCTACCAGAAGGTATTAAAATGTTACAGGGTTGCAGCCTTCTTGATATAATACAATCAAGTAACAAGGTCACCTGATACAATAATTGACTATTGCAAATATATACAAGGTAGAAGTGTAATAGTTTACTTTACTACACAGTAGCAGACAAATGGTTTGAGATAGTAATAGTATATAGATTAATTTTATTAAATAAACATACAGTGACAACCTTGTCTATAGAAATTACCTTAGAAGAAGAATATCATACTTTATAATTAAAAAATCATTATGTCTAGATTGAAGTATAGAAACTTAGAATTGGCAGAAAAAAGAAAAGGATACTCTTTTATATCTTTTTACCTAATAGGAGTAGTAGAGGTTTGAGTAACATCTTTTGATACTGTACTTGGAGTAGTAGAAATTGTGCAGAAGCAAGTAAAGTTTGTATAGAGATAGTTGAGACAATGTTTATATATAATTGTCATTTATACTTAAAACACTTAAAGCTTGTATTAAGATACTTGAGTCTATGCAGAAACAGTTGAAATTGTGCAAGAACACTTGAAGATTGTGTTGGAGATACTTGAGATTGCACAGAAACACTTGGTAATTGTGTTGAGGATATTTGGAATTCTTGTACTGTAGTATTTAGTATGGTAAATTATACTAGAATATATGAAACTTGTATAAAGATACTTGGGGTTTGTAAGACAATAGTGATATTATAAATGTTACTTAATGTCATATGTCTGTATCTCATTTTTAATAACCAATTAAGATCCTATTATCTAACTACTATATACTATAATATAACTATGCTATATAATAACTAATAATAAATATAATATAAAATACAATAATGAATATATAATAACTACTAATAATATAATATATTATGCTATGCTAATAATCTATTTTGTAACAATATTTGTAAAGAATTTTCTATATTATATTATTATTATAGTATAAAAATTAAGAAAGCTTTTATCTATAATACTATAATTAGAAACATTAGTAGAGCTTTGAAGTATATAGACAAAAATAAAATTTTTTTTAAAAAAATATTTTATAGATAATAAAAATAATTAATTTAATTAGAACAAAAAATATATAAATAGAGTATTTTTTTTTTTTTTTTTTTTTAAAGGCTATACTTGTAGTAATACTTTATTAACTTTATATTAGGTTAGCTATTACAACTATTTTTACAGAGATGAGAGTATAGCTAGTTATATGTGCAACTTTTGGTTGTCTATTTAAATAGTTCATTTTAAGGTTCTACACTAGATGCCATACCTATAATCTAATAGAAGATTATTCATTTAAACTTTCTAATCATTCACCCTCTTATATTGGAATCCCCAACTTATCCTCTGTATATACCTAACCAGTATACTGTCTAAGCAATATGGTTATCTATTCTTTTTGTACTGGTTCTTAGGCTATTACATATTTCAGAGTATATCATCTGCCAGTAAGGCACAGAAGGCTCTTTATTAACTATCTACTTCCTTTTAGAACACTAATACAGACTACTCTTACAAAGTTCATCCAGACCCTAATACTGACATCACAGCATATCCCTAGTACTTTTAGTATACTCCTGCTTTAAATCCTGACTTTCAATTCAGATAGCCTGAAAGAACTATGACCTGTTCTTGGTATATTAAGGCTGGCCTAATATCCTTTTCCTCCAGTCTGAAATCTGGTAGCCTGGTTAGTGGTACTGCTTACTTAAGGTTCTTGCTTGCCCAAATCCTTCACATTGGTATCTATTTCTTAGGTCTAGCCTTTACAGTAGTATCATTGAAGATCTGTGTTATTTCTTTGCTCAGAATTTTTAAGTAGACTCCAGCTTCCCAGTTCTATAGATTTATATAGCCTAAGGACTTATTTTAGGTTTACACTACCTGGTACTAGTTTGCATTCCTCTGTGTAATAGGTTATACAGATGCCTCAGACCTGCCAGTCATGCTAGTATAACCATAATTACAGGTATCCTATTCCAACTGATTGACAGAATGCCATTGCCATAATACCATCTATGTATTACATAGGTGATTATCCAAATTTCACTATCAGTGGATTTTGAACTCACAATCTACCACTTGAAGGTATGACAACTTATCCACTTCACTAAGTCGCTACATCTCAAATAAAGTAGTTTAAAATAAAAAGTTACAATAAAAACAAATAAAACAATAAAGCTGATAGTTTTGTGGAAAAAAAAATATTAAGCAAAAAATAATATATATAGAAAAAGTTAGATATGAATGTATAAGAATAAAAATCTAAAAACTGATTATAGTAAATTATTATATTAGTTTTTAGATTTTCACTTTTATGCACTTAAATAAAAAAATAAAATAATGTTTAAAGTAGAAAAATAAATAAATAAACATATTAGTAAGACTTTAATATAAACTAGTAACAAATACTAGACTAAAAGCAAAGTAAAAAGAAATAATAACAATCAAAAATTTAAAACTAGTAACAAAAATAACAATTTATAATTTGACATACTTTTGAAAAGACTAAAGTCAATCAAAAAAGTATATTATATAATAAGAAAAAGCAGTACAAGAAAAAGTGTTTCTATAAAATATATATAAACAAACTTTCAGTTTTGAAAAAACTTAACAAAAGAAAATCAAATATATATACAATTATAGAATACTAAGTTTGTTAAAATAAACTTAAAGAAACATAAAAGCATTTAATATTATATAAGAGACAAACAAGTTTTTAAAAAAGAATATAAAAAGTATCTATTGTAATAATATAAAAAAAATTAAAAAAAAAAAATTTTTTTTTTTTTTTAAATATTAAGATAAGTACTTGTGACCTAGGATTTTATTGATAGTATATTTGGCTAATAGATGCTTTACAATTACAAAAAGCAACTATAGAAAGAGTGTACAACTAACCACTCATACAACTTTAGTTATTGTCTAATTTAAGTAGTTTATTCAAAGGTTCTACACTAGCTGCCATACCTAAAACCTGCTTGTAGGTTCTCTATTTAACTATTCTAGTTTCTGTATTCACTTACCTACCTCTGCCTACTAATGACCCTAGTTGATGCTAATAAAAATATATCATAATCACTAAGTTTTTAAAACAGTTCACTCATATAAGGAACCTTTGACTTTGTACTAAACCTTCCAGAATCTTCTGTATCTCATTCTTACAGCTGATCTGATATTGCTATAGCTGAGACTAATACTAGTAGTCAGAATGTATCATTAAACTATTATGTTCTTGTAGAGTTAATTTCAACCCTGGTACTAACTTCACAACATATTTCTACTACTTTGGTATTTAATTCAAGTTTCATCAAACTGCCAATCCAGATAGTCTAAAAAGACAGATTGTAACCATATATTTCTGGTTTATATGTTTGCTAGCATGTAACTTTTTCTTTTAAAATCTGAAAATTACAGTGGTCTGGTTGGTTTATTTGATTCTTTCTTAAAGACTAGCATATTTGCTTAGTTTCACAAGTTCTAGTTTTATTTTATAAGTCTAATCTTTATAGTAGCATTATCAAAAGTTCAGGTTGCCTCTCTATTTGGGTCTTCCAAGTAGGCTTTTGTTTTTTTTTATTTGATTTCTATGATTTACATGATCATAAGGACTTATTGTAGATTTGCATTGTTCAGTACCAGTTTGCATTCCTTTGTATAACCACAGATCTTGTCTCAAAGAACAATGTTATATAATTATTATATAAGTGCCATGTGACCTATTAGTCATGTTAGTGTAATATAAATAACAGGTGTTTTATCCTAACCAATTGTAAGAAATAGTTAATTATAACACAGAGAGGATTTTTAAATTTTCTATCAATACTAAGATTTGAACTCTGGACCTGCCATTTGGAAAAAAATAAAAAGTTTAAGTTCCATCTTATATATTATATATAATATTCTTTAAAAAAATAAAAATAGAAAAAAAAAATAAGAATAATACTAATTAAAACTTTAATTTTAATATTACAAAACTAACAACAAAGAGATATAGATACTTCTTCAAGACATGTTTAAAACCTTTGACAAAATTAAAATTCAATGTTCACTAAATGCTTGCAAATGTATTGGTATCTTTCAAGCTAGTCTAAACTTTATTGAATTTCTCTACTACCTTATACTTAGATATAGAACAAAAAGAAACCTATTCACTATTAGTCTAGAAAATTTACTATAACCTTATTTTTAACTATATAAACTTAAAATATAGCTTAAAACTTCTTAAAAACTTATTACAACCTTTTTTAAAAACAATCTTTTTAACTACATTAACTACTATAACAATATTACTTCTTGCCTTCATGAATAATACAGTATAGCATTGCAAATTCAAAAATGATTTTTAAAATATTTTAGATAATATATCAGAACTTTACCAACTAAATAACATACAAGTTAACACATCTAAATCAGATCTCATTCATATTATACCTAACAGAAAAGTATTTCTTAACACTATTCAAGATATAAATTCTTTAAACTTTAATAATTAATCAATTAAATTTCACAAATCTAATGAATTAATTAGATACTTAGGTATTTTTTTAGATAGAAAAGAATCAACTAAATCTATAATTGAAAAAATTATTAGCAAATTTTCATAATTTATCTACATAATTCAATACAAAAAACTTTTTCCTATACAAATATTTTAACTGTTTAATACCATCTTCTTACTATCAATTGAATACTTATTTCAAATCTGCTTTTTAGAAAGATACTTTAATATTAATAAACTATTAATTTAGATTTTTATACACCAAATCAAAGAATGGTTTTTCAAAATATAAAAACTACTTCTAACACAAGATACAATTCTAAAAATTATAGAAAAACTACTAATTTTACTATAATATCTTAACTTTATTATCTATATAAAAATAATATATTTCTTAACAACTCTTATCTAACTCAGATAATAACTTACAAACAAACTAATTAACTAAATAACATCTACAACTTTATCTTATTTCCAAGTAATTCAATAACTTTAAGCTTTAAAAATAATAAAATTTTTTTTCTCGAACAACTTCTTATAGCTGATAATCAAAACTTATTTTCTTAGAAAACATATATCTTAGAACTTTCAAATCTTCTCAAGATCCTATTTCAAGTTAGTTTGAAATACTTTTAAACCAAATATTCACTTTTTCTATATTGCACATATGGTCTAACATTTAATTTCTATCAATAAATCCATTTTTAAATATTGTAATATGGTTGCTTAACCTAACTAGATTCTAAATATTTGTTTAATAAATATGTCGTCGCCAGTCAAATCAA
>CAJVQA010004128.1:0-18101 GCA_910591915.1 Cetraspora pellucida | reverse complement strand
AGTTTGCACCACCCGGTACTGGTTTGCATTCCTTTGTGTAACTACAGACCTTGTCCTAAAGGACAATGTCATGTGACCGTTACACAATGCCATGTGACCTGCCAGTCATGCTGGTGTAACACAGAGTACAGGTATCTTATCCCAACCAATTGCAAGAGACAGTTAACTATAATACAGAAAGAATTTTCAAATTTTCCATCAACACTGGGATTTGAACTCTGAACCTGCTACTTGGGGGTTGACAACCTGACCACTTCACTAAGGTTCTAGCTTTGTTTTATAGATCTAGTTTTTACAATAACACTATCAAAAGTTTGGGTTATCTGTTTACTTGAGTCTTTTAAGTAGGCTTTCATCTTCCTAGCTGATTTCTGTAATTTATATAACCTAAGAACTTAACTTAGATTTATACTGCTTGGTACCAATTTGTGTTTCTTTATACAACATAGCACAAATATCTAGACCTTTCAGTCATGCTGATATAACATGCATTACAGGTATCTTATTTCAATCAATCACAGAAGACAGTTAACCAAAACATAGAAAGAATTACAAATTTTTTATCATCACTAGAATTTGAACTCTAGACCTGCCACTTGGAGTTAACAACCTATCCACTTTATTAGATTGACATACTCCTAATTCAATAAACATAATATTTATTATAATCAGAAAGTATTATAATTACAGTTTTTCTAAGTATTTGAAATATTCTATTGCTTCAATTTATGCAATAACACAAAGTTTTTATTAATATTATTAAGTTATTTGTTACTATTTATTTAATATTTTTGTTACTACATCCTGGATCTAAATAAAAAATCAGTTGTAATTTTCCAAAAGAGCACTAAAAATAATATCTACAAGAATTTTTAGTTCAATTACATTTTCTTGATAAGTTTTTATAATTTTATTTCAATTTTCATTTTTTTTATTTATTGTTAATGGAATTTGGTTATAACAATTAACATCTATTTTTAGAATAATGTATTGATTAGATTTTATATTTTTAATGATCACTTTTCACTTTAAAGAATCAAAAAAAAAATATTTACTAATTAAATATTTTAATAAATATTATTATTATAATCTAATTATGATGAATTAACAATATCATATAATTTTTAAAACTTTTTTGGATGGGAATTTTACTCTGATCACAAAACCCAAATCTTAAAAAAAAAATTGTTTTTTAGAGAGTTAATATTTAAGAGCCTATTATAGTTCTTGAAAAAATGTTAATTAACTATGTTTCATACCTAATAGTCAATTATTTGATAAGTATAAGTTTTAAAATAATTAATAATATAATTATATAAAGCTTGTATATTTTATAAACCTCTTGCATAAGTATAATGATTCTAATAAAATGGTTGAGTTGTTATTTTTCAAATAATAGATTTAGTGTTTAAATTTCATTAGTAACAAAATTTTGAAAAATAATTTTATTGTGATAACTTATTTGTAATTTGAAGTCTGTAAATCTTGTAATTTTGGTTATATTAAGACTAAATCCAAAAAATATATACTTGAATAAGAAGTTTACTTGAAAATTTCAACAGTATCACTTATAAAAATTTTAATTTAAAAAAGAAAATTTGATTTAAATGTTTTATATAATCAAGAATCTTTAAATAAAAGATCTATCAATCTAATTACTAATTAATTTAGATATAAAATTATATCATGCAGAATTAATTAAATTGGTAATATAAGAGAACTTATAAGAATAGATTAATAAGATTTTAAAAAAAAAGTACTAAAATTATATATATAAATTTTATAAGAATTAAAAATTAAGTTAGTTGTAAAGAGATGTGCCAACTTAGTAAAATGAATAAGTTGTCAACCTTTCAAATAGTAGGTAGTGAGTTCAAAACCTATTAATGACAAAAATTTGTATAATTATTTATGTAATATATAGATAGTATTATAATGACAGCATTCTGTCAATCAGTTGGGATAAGATATCTATAACACAATTGTATTAGCATAACTGACAGGTCATAAGGCATTTGCACAATATTAAAGTTATATAAAGAAATGCAAACTAATATCAGGTAATGCAAACCCAAGATAAGTTCTTATAGTTATATAAATTTATAAACTAAGAAGCCAGAGCCCACTTGGGAAAACCTAAGTAAAGAGGTAGCATAGATCTTTGACAGTACCACTATAAAGACTAAACTTAGAAAACAGATATCAATATGGAATGAATTGGGTGAGCAAGAATCTTGAATAAGGAATACTACCAACCAAACTGTCAGAAGTCTCAAATTAGAGGAAAAAGACCTTGAAAAACAGATCCTAGAGCATCAGGAACAAGTTATAGTCCTTCTAGGTTATCTGAATTGGGAGTCTGAGATTAGAAATAGAATATACTATAAGTATTAGGAGTATGCTATAAAGTCAATGCTGGGGTCTGGATGAACTCTGCAAGAGTAAACTCTGTTAATAAGGATTAAATGTGAGTAGTAAGTTAGCAAGAAGGCACCCTTTAGTCTTACAGTCAGGTAATATACTTTGAAATATATAATGGCTTGACAGACATACAGAAAGAGAGTTAAGATTAGGTTAAATGGCATCTAATATAAGTGTACAGGAATTTGTGTACTATCTGTCAGTATAGTATAAGGATCAGAATATTTAAAATAAGTAATCTCCTAGTAGATTGCAAATATGGCAGCTAGTATAGAATCTGCTATATGAGTGGACTACTTAAATTAGATAACCAAAAGTTGTATAAGTGGCTAGTTGTACATTCACCTTGTACAAGTTATGTAACTATAATTAAAAATATAATAAAGGCAATAGTCACTAATAATTATGGCCTTAGTGAAAAAAAAAAAAAAGTTAGTTGTAAATTAAAATATAAAAACTTTAATAATAATATTTTAAAAATAACTATATAAAACATAATAGGTAGAGGCAGTGTTGTCATATCTATTATATCCAAGATTTTTTTAATTATGTTTAATATTCAAATGTCCAAGAATATTCACAACATATACAAGCTTTAAAAATTAATATATTAATTTAAAAAATATATAATTATATATTTTTTATAGTACTAAATATTTTTATTTAGAGTATGAGTCCTATAGCTTAATGGTTAAGCTCTCATACTCCCATAGTCAAGATCAACGATTCAAGTCTGGCTAGAAGCAAAATCAAAAGATTTTAGCTTCTATAACTTATAAGATAATTATAATTGAACACAAAGCTATGTAGTCAAATCCAAGTGCAATACATGATGGAAAAAGAAATTTCTAGAAGGAAACTAACTCTGCAGAGTGTGGGCACTACATGTGGTAGTGGCATCACAGAAGGTTTCATTATACAAAAGGTTTTGCACATGTAAGTTCTCTGAAGATGAGGCAGTACCAACATCTCTGCATCCAACTTGTGGAGTACTTGATTGGGAAGGTAATATTAAGGTAACACAAACTGAAGTGGTGAGAGAAGTGGTACATGCATAGAAGGTTTGTGACAAAGGATTAGCCTTATTAAGATTAGAAGCACCTCTGGCATCATGAAATGTTTATGAATAGAAGATAGTCATCTGTATAGAGAAGTTGTAGCCTGTTCTGTATATCTAAAGGTTCCAAACTGAAGCTCTAGTTACACCTGTATAGAAGCTTATAGTGAAACAAGTAGAATATACTAACATAAATACTGTACCAATCATGCTTGAGATATCTAAATTGGAAGTTGAAACCTCTAGAACTTTGTGTCAGTAGTAGAAATACTAGTCTATGGCTGGAAGAAAATAGATATCTATTCCTGAAATAGAGTTCTATCTATACTATAAAAGAAAGTACTTAAGGGGCAGATTAGATGCACAATTTGTTGGACATGATGCTAAGACCAAGAAGAGTTGCAAACCAGCAACAGCAGCAAGAACCTGGCTTGAGATATGTACTACTAGTATCTGAATTGGAAAGTTAGCAATAGTAGCAGGAACCTGGCTTGAGATATATGCTAGAGAGGCATATTTTGGCAAACCAAAGATGATAGCTCAAAAGAAGCAAACGATCTGGTGGACCAATTTGGGAGTTGTTAAAATAGGTTGTAAAATATAAGAGGAATATGCAGGTTACTTAATATAATTAGTAGTGAAACAAAAATTCAGGTTAGATGTAAGTGGAACACAATACAAAACTCTGGTAGGTTTAGGTTGCAGATAAATATATCTGAGTCCTATGTCTAAATAAATATATAGTAATAGATAATATATAAATAGATTTATACTAGCTATAATGAATATACTAATAAAGACTAGAGGGCATAATCTCACCTTAATACCAAAAAAAAAAAAATTTTTATTTAGAAAATTAAATAAGTTAACTTAATAAAATTTTGAGTAAATTTAATTTATTTGTTTAAAAATATCCAAAAGTGTCCAAATTCATATCCATAACTGTTTTGTGATAACACTAGATAAGGATGTAATAATCTAGTAAAGTAGTCAGATTGTTAACTTTTTAAATAATAGATTGGGTGTTCAAATCTTATTAATAATAAAAATTTAGATAATTATCTATATAATATTTGTATTACAGTAACTGTTATAATAATTAGGTTAGAATACTTGTAATAACAGTCATATCAACATAGCTGACAAGTCATGAGCATTTATGTAATTTGTTATACAAAGAAATGCAAACTAACAAATTGATAATGCAAACACTAAATAAGTCCTTATGGCTATGTAAATTCATTGAAATTGAATAACAAGAAGTTTATTTGAGAAGACCAAAGTAGTGAGGTAATTAGATTTTTGATAACCTTACTGTAAAGACTAGTCTAAGAAAATAAATATCAAAGTTATAGTACTCAGTCATAGTAATTAAATAATAAAAATCTTTAGTTTGAAAGTCTTAAAGATACTACTAACCAGACTGCTGTAATGAACTAAAAAAAAAGAATATTAGACTAATTTAATATGCTGATAGATTGATTATAATCTTAAACAAACTATCTGGATTAGAAGTCTAATAAAAAAGAAGATAAAAAAGCAGAAATATACTAAAGTACTGAAGTTATACTATGAAGTAGATACTAAGATCTGTGTGAACTTTATAAAAGCATAATAGTTAAATGATATAACTCTGACTGCAAGTATTAGTTCTACTATAGTAATACCTAGGTTAGTTATAAAAATAGATACAAAAAGTTCTGAAAAGATTACTTTAAGAATAAAATAGTCCTAAGGTTGAGATAATGATCTAAACATCTAAGTATAACCTAATAATATTAATACAGATTACAGATTCAAAGAATTTAAAGTAGAACATCCAAGCAAAAGTGTTAGATACAGCAATTAATAGAAAATCTTTGGCCTAACTTCTTAAATAGATAATATAAAAAAGTTATATATATAGCCAATTGTATGCTTTTTTGTAATGATTTATAAAATTATATTATCAAAAAAGTTATTAATCAAAGCCAAAAGATCAAAAAGATTATTTTAATACTATAAAAAAAAACATAATAGGTATTCTAAGAATATAAATAAGCATTTAAATTTTTTAATTAATATATATATTTTTTTTTTTTAATCTTAAGCAGTTACACTAGTACTTTATTAAGATTCTTGAAACTATTTACATTTATAATTACATAGAATTTCCCAATACTTAAGTTTAGCATCACTTGGCCACCCTATTGGTACCTAAGTGCAACCTGCTGCATTACCTCAGTTAGAGATAAACTGCTCATCTAACTACTTAAAACCATACCAGAAGGGTCTTCCCCCCCCTGTGACAAGCATATCAATTGTCTTTCAAGCTTCTTTCTTCATTCAATTCATTTTTTTCAATCTCTTCTTCTTTTCTTCTTTTTTTGTCATCTTATTCTTCTTTGTTTTTTTCTCTGATCTTTTCCTAGTTCAAGCACCTTTTTTCATTTTGCTTGTTATATTAACCTTTTTTTCCTATTCTTGTACTTTTTTACAATAAACTCTTTATACTTGGTTATAAAATATATTCCATATTGTTCTTGTTACTATATCCATGCATTTTTGTATTGCCTGTTTATTTAGAATTTGACTAATCTTTTTCCCAACCTCATTTGTTATTAACTCTTTTACTAGAGCTGCTCTATTAGTAATTTCTTCTGCTTCTGTTTCCCCAAATAATGCCTTATATAATACATGAGATGGAATTCTAACTCTTTTACTTTCTTTAAAACTGTTTTATGCTGTTGCTATTGCTACTTTTTGAATTCTTTTTCACAAGCTTTTTTGTTCAATACAGCTTGCTAGGTGTGTTTGGGTTTCCTTTTCACCTCTTTGGCATACTTGGCAATCAGTTGTTGTATATATTTCTGGTCTTCTTCTATTTAGTTTTTCTAGCATTAGTAGGCTGTCCATTATGCATTTAATCGCTGTAGCTCTTCTTGTACTAAGTTTTCTTATTGTGCAATATACACCTTTTGTTCTATTCATCTCTTTCCAAAAGCTTGACCAATCATATCGAGTGTTCTTAGTTTCTGGCTCTAGTGCTCAAATTGGATTTGTTTCTCTCCAAATAGCTTCGATTTTGGTATTTGCAACTATTTTACAAAATTTAATTAATATTAATATTAAAAATAATTTAATAATATAATAAGAATTATATTTCTTATGAAAAAGTATTATTAGATTAGTAATACTCTGTTGTAGGACAGTGGTTAGATAAGCTTTTCAAATCTTCTTTTTTCTTTAAGAAATTAGGCAACTAATGCAGCAGATTGCTTGTAAGTGCTTATAGAAGTAATTGCAGATTGTCAACTTAGTACATTAAGTCTAAAAATATTTGTTAGTATATAAACAAAAATCTTAATAAAGAGTATTGGCAAGACTGCCAAAATAAAAAAAAAATAAAAATAAAAATTATAATACAAAAAGTTTAAATATACAATATCTATTTTTTTTTAATATTAAGATAACTTTTTTGGTTTTTTAACTTTTATTAATAATTTTTTTTTAATAATATAATTCTATAACTATATAAAAAAAGTATATAATTAGTTATATATATAACTTTTTTATATTATCTATGTAACTAAAATAAAAAATTACAATACACTCTCTTTGCAGATTACTTGTATACAAGTTGTAAAAAAACAATTTAGAAGTTTGCCAAAAAATGACTGTCTAAACTGACTTTACAGGTCTAAGGAAAAAGATAAAACTAGTAAAGAAGGTATAACAAGAGCAAGAAAGAGAAAACTTGAATAACTTGCTAAGAGAATAGAACAGAAAACACCTTGGTCAATATTAGAAAAAACAGAATTTGAGGAATTCATTGTAATCTAAAAGCATAGATCTGTAGATTACTGCAAAATATAAACAGAAAAACAAAACAAATATGTAGATTAGTTAATATGCAAATAAACCTAATTCAGATAGTGATAGACATAAGCATAAAAGATTTTAAAACAACAAGTAGCAAACAGGAATCACTAATAATTAGACTAAAAATGAGTAGTACACAAAACCAAAAAAAAAGTCTAATGTTAATTTACATCAAGAGAGCATATTAGGTAGCAAACAGTATATACAACAAGATGTTCTTTAACCAAGTAAGCAAAATCATTGCAATACTAGACAGAGAAGATGAAATTGTTGCTATGCTAATAGAACAAAACCTAATAGAGATTGCCTTGCTACATATAACTAAAGAAATAATCAAAAAAGCAGAAGAAGAGTAATCAGAAAAAAAGATTAATATTAACAAATAAAGCAAAAATGCTATAATAGAAGAACCAGCAATAGTGCAATCACAGAACAAAGAAAAAAAAATACAGCAACAATCAAATAAAGCAAACAGAAGTCAAGAAAAAACATACAAAGTAATGCAAAAAAAAAACAAAAAATAGAGAAGCAGTTGAAAAAGAAGCATAAGATAATATTAAAAGTGTACAAAAGGAAGCAAGTATAGAGATAAGTATAATAAACAAAGACCAAGTGAAAGGAAATTCACCTGCCCAAAGAAGAAATACAGAAGAACAAAAAAAGAAATAAGAACAAGAAGACATCAGAAAAAAAATTGAAAGAGAAATTGACATATTTGGAGAATCTTTAGAAAAGAGCATATAGGCTCTAAACAAAAAAAACTGCAACCAAACAACAGTTTACTTGCTAATATACTAGTATATAATGTATCTAACAAAACAAAAAAAGTTCATATGAAATTTATTAGATAGTCTCTAAAAACAACATGCATGTTAAAGACATTAGAAAAATCTTTAAAAGGAGAAACTTATAGATAGAGGTAAACTTTAACTGTGAATATGGCAGAAGTGAAACAATACAAAAAATCAGCAAAAAGAAAAATGACTGATATAAAATGATATCAAAAAAGAAAGAAAAAGATAGTAGAAGGAAACAAATACAATATAATAAGAGATATTAAAAGAAAAGAAACAGTAAAACAAGAACTAAAGAAGAACTTAAATAAGAAAAAAACAAAACCAAGACAAATGAAAACCAATGCAGAATAAGTGAAGAAGTAAAGAACACAAACTACATAACAATTTGGGACTTGCCAATAAACATAAACAAGAAAGAAATAGAGTACATTTGCAAAAAATTTAGAAAAGCCTATATAGTAAGAATTAAAAGGTCAAAGTATAAGGCCTTAGCAATAGTACAAATAGAAAAAACATATAAAGACATTCCATGGGCTATACCAGTAAACAATAACAAATTAGTACAAGTAACCAAAGAAATAGAAAATTATGAAACAAGAAAAAGACAAAAAAGATATACAACAAAATTGACAGAATTACTAGAAAATGCCTTTGAAGTTCTACTATTATAGAGTTTAAAAAACAAAAACGTTAAATTAGTTCACATACCTCCAAATAAAAATAGAAATCAAAGAAGAACTGCAACAGTCATGTTTGTAACAGAAGAAGATATAAAATTAGCCTAATCAAAACTATTCATGTTTAACAACTTTTGACTTCATTGGATAAAAGAAGAAATAGAAAGAACAAGATGAAGAGAAAGCCTTAAATAAGAAAAAGAAAAAAGCTAGGAAAGATTTAGTCAAGCCTTCAACACAGAAGAGAACATCAATAGAAAAGAAGAACAAGAACATAAGCCAAGCATAAATAGAAAAAAAAGAAGACAAAATTGAAGAGTAAAAGATCAGATAACAACAAGCAAAAGCTATACACAAAATCAAGTTACAGAAAATGAAACAAGACATATAAACTTAACAAAGAAAAAGACAAACCTTATAGAAGGAAAGTAGCTGAAACCAAATCTCAAATACAAGAAAAAACCTTTTATACAAGTAACATACTAAGGTAAATTGTAAAAAGACTTGAGAGATTAGAGAACATAAGAGATACAACAGAAGAAACTCTGGCTGATTATTCCTAAGAGTGCCTCAGTTGAACCAATGAGTATAACCCAGAAGATTGAAGAGTTTCTGCATGAAGAAAGAAAAAATTTTAAAAGAAGCAACATGAAAACATCTTTTGGTCACAAAAAAAAACAAAGAAAAAAGGAAAACAAAAGGAAATAGATATAGAAACACAATATAAATATCTAAAAAAAAAATAAAAACAAGAAAGAAAAGAAATCAAAATTGTATATCACAACATTAACAGACTTAAAACTAGAGATTGGACCTTATAAGATAGGCAAATGAAGAAGAACTTACAATAGTAGAAATAACAGAAACAAACATTACAGAAAAGGAAAAAAAGTTTTTATTGTACAATTGTAGCACACAGTATAAGAGTTACTAAACTAGTGCAGCAACAGACAAAAAAAAAGGATCAGGCATAGGAATATTAATAGACAGAAAGTAGGAAAAGCATATAGCAGTAGTCAAAAAAATCAGCAAGTACTTGCTAGAAATAAAATTATATTTTAAACAACTAAAACTAGTAGTATTAGAAGTATATATCCTACTAAACAACAAATTGATTAGCAAGAAAATTTAGCAAAAATCATAAAAGTAGTAATAAACAAAAAAAAAAATACAGAAATAGTTATATTAGGTGACTTCAATTATACAGTAGATAATGTACTAAATAGACAACATCCATAAACATTAAGTTATAAAAGACTACCAATATTTAGTTAGCTCAAAAGACAGGACTTTGTAGACTTATTTAGAAAAATGCATTCAGCAAAAGAAGCATACATATAGTTAAATTATGGGGCTGCAACTAGAATAGATTACATCTGGCTATTAGGAACATTTGCATTAGACTTACAGAAAGTGAACATAAAAAAAACAGAAGGTCTAACAAATAGCAATCACAAAATAATAACAACAGAGATATGGATAGAACATGTAATTGCAAACTGTAGTAAGACAGAAATCAAATGTAAAAACCAAACAAGAACAATATACCTATATGATGAGACAAAACAAGAAAACTGTGAAGAGTATGCAAGAGAGCTACAAAATCAGCTAGAATGGAAAAAAATACTAAGTTAATTGGAAAATAATAAAGCAGAAATAGATTATACTATAGACAGGCTTGATTAAATGTGGAATGCAATAGAAGAGACCATAATTGAAGTAGCAAACAAGCAAATTCTGAAGAAGAAGATATTTAATACAAAGGTGAACAGAAGACAAGACCAGAAAAAGTCAAAACAATACAAACATATTATTGAACTTCAACAAATAATTAAGAAAGCAAAAAGTATAAAAAATCAAGATATAGAAAAGAAAAAAGAAATCAAAACAAACAATAAACTAAAAAATATAGGGAAAAAGTTAGAAATAATATTACTAAAACTAAACAAACAATGATCAAAAGCTTGGATAGATGATATTAAAGGTTGGCAAAGAATAATCAGAGAGACAAGAAGAGAAGAATGAGAATGAGCACAGAAAAAACAAATAGAAGAAAACATAAACAGAAGATGTGAAATGATTAAAACTGATCAAGAATGAATAATTTGCAGCCTACTAAACAGACCATACAAGAAGATTATTCTAGACAGATTCATAATACAAAAAAAGAAGAAGTAGACCTAGTATCAGAGCCAAACATACTCCTAAGTAATTTGGCAGCATATTACAAAAACCAATTTAGGAAAAGAAATACCAAACTAGAAGAAATGTTAAAAGAATAAAAAGAAATATATAAACTGAAGAAGTGGATCAATAAGGCCTAGTACAAGAAATTAGATGAAAAAATAAAAAAAAAAGAATAAAAAGACATATTTAGAAAGCTCAAAGTGAATACAGCTTTAGAAATATCAGGCATAAGCTACATATTAATAAAACAAGCAGAGAAGAAATCATAGGAAATATTTAGAGCATTTGTAAATCTAATCATAAAAAGAGAATATATACCAAAAAAGTAATAAATAGCACAAATATATTCAATTTCGAAAGATGTAGATTGGGGATATTGTCTAAACAACATTAGACCAATAGCATTAATTGAGACTTTCAGAAAAGTTGTTACAAAAATAGTAACAAGAAAACTAGCCAGAATGTTTATGAAAAAAAACATACTCAAGGATCCAAATTTCACAGGTCTTCTAGGCAACTTTACAGAGCAACCTATACATATACTAAATATGATAATATAGAAGGCATAAGAGAAGAATAAAGAAGTTTGGATACTATTACAAGATATAAAAAAAGGCATTTGATTCGTTCCTACTAGAAAGCCTAAAATAGGCATTAAAAAAAGTTAAAATATTACAAAAAACAAATTAATATATAAGCAACATATTCTGTAAACAGAAACTCAAATCATTACAGTCTATGGATTAACAGAAGAGATAATTGCAAGAGATGGAATAGATCAATATGAGATGATCTCACTACTAATTTGGCATCTCTTCTATAATCTACTATTAGAAAGAACACAAAAAAATGAATCACTAGGCTACATAGTAGAACAAGAAATAGCAGAAAGAGTACACAGTAACAACATCACAAGATACAGACAAGTGGCAATTACATATATAGACAATACAATATGGATAGCAAATAGCAAAAAGCAGATGTTAAGAATTCTGAGTATTGCAAAAGAGTTCTTTAAGGCAAATGATATCAAAATAAATAGATTCAAATCAAAGCTCATAATAATGAATACAAAAGTTAAAAAAGAGAAAAGAGAAATCACTTTTGGTTATAATAAGATAATAGAAGAACTCAAAAACAAGATTGTAAGATCACTGGAGATCTGGCTAAATAGCAAAATGAAAGAAGTGCTATTATGTAAGAAAGCAAAAGAAATAGTTAGTCAAACAATCAAAGATCTAAGATACAAAAAAATAACAATGAGCCAAATTATATATATAAACAATGCAATAATAATTCCCAAACTAAAGTATCTCTTATAATTAACAAAGATGTCAGAAAAGATGATTAATAAAATACATCAACTATTAATATGCTTGGCCAAACATAAATACAATATGATAAAAACATCAAGCAATTGCACAATTGAATACAAAGACCTAGGCAATTGCAAATTACTAAGTCAAGAAATAATGACTAAGCAAATTAGTAGCATTTTCTCAAAACTTAACAGACAAGATAGTCTAGATAAACTAACAAAACTTAGAATAGCTTAAGAATGCCAGAAAGCAGGTTTAACAAAAAACATATGGCATAACAAAAATAAACCAAAAGTTAAAAAGTTCTGAAAGAATAATCTAGCATGTCGAACAATAGCTAAAGTGAAAAAAATGTGAATAAACATTAAAGCAACAAAATGGCTATAGAAAGTATACAAACACAATAGATAAATAAAAGACATGCTAGAAGTGAAAATGTGAATAGCAAGCAGTAGCATAATAAATAAATAGTAATTATTATATGTAAATTAGCTAATAGATACAAAAGGTAATAGCTTAATCACATGAAAACAGCTCAAGAGTTTTCAAGGTCTATCATGTAAAGGAAAGAAAGCCAAATAGTTTAGTGAAATAGAAAGAAAGATGCTGAAAATGCAAGCAAGCAGATAAATACAAGACCAATACAAAATAAACAGCTATAACACATAGGCATTAAAGATTATATGGACAAAAATGTCAAAAAACTAAAAAAGAAAAGAATGAATTATGCATAAACCAAAACTCAACCAATAATTTAGCAAAGTAATTAAAAAAAAAAGAAAAAAGTGTTAGCAGAGTATTGGCTAATGCATAAAAATATATATAAAAATAAGTTTGTATAAAGGTTGTAAAAACAGATTAGAACAGACAACAGACAAGTATAAAAGATAAATAAGACAAAACCAGAACATAAAAGTGGTTTTAGAGTTATTAATAGAAAAAGTAAGCAACAAAATAAATGCAACATTAGAGCAGTTATTAGAAAACAGAAGAATAGAAAAATAGAAAAGAGATGAAATAAAGTTATTAGAATTGAAACTGGCAGAAGAATTAGAAATAGAACTAATCAAGAAACAAGAGTTAAATGGTATAATTACAAATCAGCTGACAGAAATCCTAATGCAAAACAAAAAAAGGAACAAAGAAAAATATATTGTCTATACTGATGGGTATTATATAAGAAGAAAAAAAGAAACAATATAGAAAAGATAGGTATTGGCTAGGTACAAGTAGATGATAAAGAAGACTGAGGATTGGTCATCAGCAACAATAGCAGAACTAGCAGCAATATGGTTAGCAATTTTAATAATTCTAGAAGGAAAAAGCATAAAAATATATACCAATAGCATCATAGTATTAAGAAACATTAACAGAGCAATTCAAAACATAGAAGATAAAAGTATTATAAAAAGGAAAAACACAATATGAATAATGAACATTGTAGGTCTTATCAAAAGCAAAAATATAAAAACAGAAATAGTTAAAGTTAAAAGTCATAGTAAAAATAAGTAAAATAATAAAGCAAACTCTTTTGCAAAAAAAAAAAGCAACTTGTAGAAACCTAATTAATGTAAAAAAAGTTATATATAATAGAATAGAGTACTATTTGAAATAAGAAAATAAGAAAATTAATATACTAGCAAGACTTTTGTGTAAAATAATGTGAATGCCAGAATTAAAGCCAGTTAGAAAAAAACAAATTCAATAATAGCACTAGAGTCAGAAACAGAAAATGCATTATATAATTGAACAAGTTTTTAAAAAGAAATGAACAAAACAAGAGGAGTCTACTGTACATTAAGAAAACTTAGTATAAGAAGAGCAATAGCAGTTAAATATATAATAGACAAACTACTAATACTCAAAGAGTTAAACAGAAGAAGGCCAGAAGTATATACAATAGCAGAATGCCAGATATGCCAAGTTGAAGAGAAAGAAACATAAGCATATTTAACAAGTTGTAGTAAACAAAGAAGTTTGTAGAAGTGAATTCAAAAAGTTGTAACAGTAGTAGCATAAAATAGGCTTAAAGAAGAGGAAAAGAACAGAATTCATTATAAGTTCTATATGAAATACTATTTAAAAAATCAGAAGTTAGAGTATAGCAACTTAGTGAAGTGGATAAGTTGTCAACTCTCTAAGTGGTAGGTTGGGAGTTTAAAACCCACTGATAGTGAAAAATTTGGAAAACTACTTATGTTACATTGGTGTATATGGGCATCTGTGCAATGCTAAAGTTACACAAAGAAATGCAAACTGGCATTGGGTGGTGCAAACGCAAGATAAGTTCTTGAAACTGATACTACGATAATGGCTATCTATCAATCAGTTGGAATCAGTACCTGTAACATGGTCACACCAAATAACTGGCAGGTCATGGGGCATCTGTAGTCATGTAAATCCATAAACTGGGATAACCGAAAGCCCACTTTGGAAGATCTGAGTAGAGAAGTAACACAGATCTTTGACAGTACTACTGTAAAGGCTAGACCTAGAAAACAGATACTAATGTGGAAGAAATTGGGTAGGCAAGAACCTCGGGTGAGGGGTACCATCAACCAGGTTGCTAGAAGACTTGAACTGAAGGAAAAGAACCTTGGAGAGCAGATCTTAGGGTACTAGGGACAGGTCACAGTCCTATCAGGCTATCTGAATTGGAAGTCTGAGGTCGAAAACAGGATATACTAAAGTACTAAGGATATGCTGTGAAGTCAGTGCTGAGGTCTAGGTGAACTCTGCAAGGGCAAGCCCTATTAACAAGATACTAAATATGGGTAGTTAGTTAGCAAGGAGGCCTCCTGGAGTCCTACAAGTTAGGTGACATACTCTGAAATGTGTAACGGCTTGATGGACGTACAGACAAGAAGGTCATGGTTAGGTTAAATGGCACTTAGGTGTATGAGAACTTGAGTATGCTATTTGTCGGTATAAGTATAGAGATCAGAATGTTTAAAATAGATAATCTCCTAGTAGATTGCAGGTATGGCAGCTAGTATAGAACCTGCTATGCAGGCAGACTACTTAAATTAGACAACCAAAAGTTGTACATGTGGCTAGTTGTATACTCACTTTATACAAGTTATGTAATCATAATTAAAATACAATAAAGGCAATAGCCACCACTAACTATGGCCTTAGCGAAAGCAAAAAAAAAAAAAAAAATCAGAAGCTAAAGAAATTGAAAACAGAGAAGTACTGATAAAAGGACTCATAAAGGTAAAAGTAGAAAAAAAGCTCAAACAACTCTTAAGTAAGCAGGCAACACAGAAGTGCATAAATATAGTAATGAGAACAGTATAGAACACCTTTCATGACCAAGTATGAAAAGTTCGATATAAAAAAACACAAGACTGAAAAAAAAGATTAATATAACAAACAAGATGAAAAAAAGTGTTCATACAAAAAAAAAATAAATAAAGAGAAAAGAAAGAATTAACAAATAAAAAAAGAAGAAAAGAATAAAGAATAGAAAAAATAAACCAAATGAAGGAAGAAGCTTTGAAGACAATCAATATGCTTGTTACAGAAAAGAAGAGGCCTTTCTGGTATAACTTTAAGTAGTTAGATGAGCAGTCTATCTCTAACTGAGATAGTGTAGCAGGTTGCACTTAGATACTATAAGAATGGCCAAGTAATGCTAAACTTAGATATTGAAAAATTTTATATAATTGTATATGTATATAGTTTCAAAAATCTTAATAAAGTACTAGCATAACTGCTTAAAGTTAAAAAAAAAAAAATATTTATTTAAGAAGTTTGCTTAAAAATTCTTTACTAATTATTATGCTTAACATTTCTATTTGATTGTTCTATTTTAAATTTTTTGAACTTGCATCTATATTAATATTACTAGATTATATTCAGATTATTATTTTAATTTTAGAATTATTTTATTCTCAAAATAAACTTTTTAGAACCTTTTGTATCTATTTTTACAACTAACCTAATATTATTATAACAGAATCAACATTTGTATACAATATTTATAATTAAATTATAAATATGATAGTTAATATAGAATATATATATAAGTAAACTACTTAAATTAAATACTAAAAGTAAGGTTGTTAATGAAGTAATATACTTTGAAGCAACTCTAGAGTAAGCTTAACTTAAATTAAACTAAATTAAAAATATAAAAAATATATTAAAATAAAACTAAAATAAATTAAAATAGTTATAAGTAAATTTAAAGTAACTTTAAAATAAACTCAATCTAAGTTGAAATAGATTAAGAATAGAGTGTACTATTTTAAAATTATATATAAACTTAGTGGTAATTCTTTTTTATATTTAAATTTATAAAAACTATATTAAGTAAACTAATTTAAATTATTAAGTAAAAGCTGTAAAGTAGGTTTTTCTAATTCTAATAATAGTAAAATTGTTAAAATTAAGTAAAAACTTATTAAATATTAATTTTTAAACATTAGAATAAAAAATTATATAATAAAATTAACTTATAGATTTATGTAAATTAACTAATCAAATTCTTCAATTTTGTACTATTTAAAAAATTTTTAACCAATCTAAGAAAACTTTATCATATATACAAGTACATTTTTTCAAAATAATACAATAATTTAAAATTTTATTATAATAAATAAATAATTTTATTTATAATATTATAAAATTTTTTTCTTAATTAATTAAAAAATAAAAAAGTTTTATTAATAACATATATCAATTTTAAATAAAAATTTTAAGGAGTGTGGCAACTTAGTGAAGTGGATAAGTTGTCAACCTTCTAAGTAGTAGGTTGGAAGTTCAAAACCTACTGACAATGAAAATTTGGAAAACTACTTATGTTATATTAGTATATACAAGTGTCTATGCAATGCTAGAGTTACACAGAGAAATGCAAACTGGCATTGGGCAGTGCAAATACAAGATAAGTCCTTGAAACTGGTACTATGACAATAGTTATTTATCAATCAGTTGGGATCAGTACCTGTAACACAGTTACACCAGATAACTGACAGGTCATAGGGCATCTGTGATTATGTAAATTTGTGAACTGGAATAACTGAAGTCCACTTGGAAAAACCTGAGTAGAGAGGTAACATGGATCTTCAACAGTACTACTATAAAGGTTAGACCTAAGAAACAGATACCAATGTGAAAGGAATCAGGTGGACAAAAACCTTGGTTAAAGAATACTACTAACCAGATTACTGAAAGTCTTGAACTGGAATAAAAGGATCTTGGGAGGCAGATCCTAGAGTACCAGAGACAGGTCACAGTTCTACTAAACTATCTGGATTAGAAGTCTGAGGTCAGAAACAGGGGTATACTAAAGTACTAAGGATATGCTATAAAATCAGTACTGAGGTTTGGATGAACTCTGCAAGGGCAAGCTCTGTTAACAAGATACTAAATATGGGTAGTTAGTTAGCAGAAAAGCCTTCTGGAACCCTACAAGTTAAGTGATATACTCTAAAATGTGTAATGACTTGATGGATATATAGACAGGAAGGTCATGATTAGGTTAGATAACACTTAAGTATACAGGAACTCGTGTGCTATTTGTCAGTGTAAGTATAAAGATTAGAGTATTTAAAATAGGTAATCTCCTAGTAGATTGCAAGTATGGCAGCTAGTGTAAAACCTGCTGTGCAGGCAGACTACTTAAATTAGACAACCAAAAGTTGTACATGTGACTAGTTGTATATTTACCTTGTACAAGTTATATAATCATAATTTTGTTTTTTTTTTTTTTTTTTTTTTTATAATGCCAAATCGTAACCTATATTTTATTAGCTTTTTGCATTACTATTACATA
>CAJVQA010004127.1:0-18104 GCA_910591915.1 Cetraspora pellucida | reverse complement strand
GAAAATTTTTTCATAGTGCAATAATTTCGAAATTTATTTCGCAATATTTCGAAATATTTTGCATTTCACAAAAATTTCAAAATTTTTTCAGATTATTTCGAAATTTTTGCGCTATGCAAATTCTTTCGAAATATTTCATATCTATAATTTTGCTGATGTACTAAAATGTGTGCTTTCATCAAAATCGTTCTGATCTTGTGATCAGAATCATATGATCTTGTGCTTATTAGAATTGTCTCAGTAAGCTGAATCCAATAGTGGTTGTTTTATTCAAATTGGTTTGGTACATTAAAAGTTATAGTCAAAAATGTGTAAAACTCTTAATGTTAACACCAGGTAGATTTTTTTAAAACCTTTTAGATAAAAAGTTATAGTCATTTAAAAATTTGAAACACTTTATGTAACTGTTAAATATAGGCTTCCAGCATTACATATAATTTGCTGCATATATATATCTAAATAATTTACAATTATTAAATTTTTATTATTATTTTTTACTTTTTTTGGATTCATATATTAAAAATATTTATATGATTAAAAAATATTATTTAATTTATTTTTTGTTTGTACTTTAATATACTAAAAAAAAAATAAATATTTGTGAAATATAATATAAATAAAATAAACTTATATAATTTTAATATAATTTAGTTTAATTATATTAAATTAATAATTTTTATAAATTACAATATAAAGTTAATTATTAAAAATTAAAAATTAGTTTAATAATATAATAATTAAAAAAAGTAGTTTAACAAATTAATGATAATATATAACTTTGCAATTACTAAACTAGTAATATTAAAAAAATATAAATAATATCAAAATTTTATAAAATTAATATTGGACTATTTGCTATACTACTAATACTAATTTGACTATTATAAATATAGCATTATTATTTTAGTAACCAAACTTTAATATTTGTAAAGCTTTAATTAGATATAAAAAAATAATTTGAGTAATCAGAATTATTAAAATAAATAATAATAGTAATAAGTTTAAATAAGTATTATTTTACTTTTATTGATATAGTAAAATTAATTTGCTACTATATTATTAATGCATTGATTAAAGATGGTAATCTTATTGTAGTAATTGTATTGTTATTCTTTAAGTAGTAAGTCTAATGTTCAAATTTCATTTACAATAAAATTTGAAAATTAATATATGTTATAGTAACTGTCTTTTTTTAATTAGTTGATCTTATGTAGCTGTAATTTAGATACACTAAGTTAGATTTTATCTATTATGAAAACTTAGAACATTTATATAAAATGAATATTACATATATATAAAGAAATGTTATTAATTAATGTTGCAAAAAACTTCAGTGCAAACCTATAATAAGACTATTGGATGTAGAAGACTAAAAATTGAAAAATTAGAAACTTATTTAGAAATATTAAAAAATAGATAGCATAAACTTTTGATACTATTATTAGACTAATTGCAGTCTACAAACCATTCAAAGGAACAGATTGAATAAATTAGATGTAAAATATGTATAGAGAAATATATAATTAACTAGGTTACCAGATTCTGTCAAAGAAAAAAGATATAAAAATATATTATGCTAAGCTATCTGAATTAGTAGTCTGACCAGATCTGTTAGTTTTTAAATAGTGATTAGTAAAAAATAATAATAAAAATGTCAGAAAAATGAATATTGGGGTTCTAGTACACTTTATAAAGATAAAAATAGTATAATATAACAGCTAAACAAGTAAGTCTTGTAACTACAAGTATTAAGTAACTATAGTATATTGCATAAAACTAGGTTAGTTATATGTAGAATATGCCAAGCTCTAGTAAGTTTCTTTTTAAGAATAAAGTAGTTTTAAGAGTACAAATAAGTATTGGAAATTTGAATAGACAGTACTTTGAAAAGATTTTGGCAATACAAGAAGATTGCATATGCAGAGAGTTTAAATAAAAAAAATATATAGTTGGTTTGCAAATATAACATCTAATATAGAATTTGTATAATCTTGATTATACAAAAGAATACAAACTGATGCTAGATAGTATAAACTTAAAATAAGTTCCTATAACTATATAAATCTATAAAATTAAAAAAATAGAAATTTATTTAAAAAAATTTAAGTAGTAAGATGATATAACTCTTTGATAATACTATGATAAAGACTGTATTTAAAAAACAGATACTAATATAAAAAATCAGAAATAAGAACCTTTAAATAAAGGTATTATTAATCAAACTGTCAGATTTCAAATTAGAAACTTAATATACTAAAGACAAGTTATAGTTCTTCTGAGCTATTTGAATTGAAAGTTTAAAAACAAAGTAGAAATATAATAAAGTATTAAAAATATGTTGTAAAATTGGTACCGAAGTTTAAGTAAACATTACAAAGACATAAATCTGTTAATAATTTATAAAATGAACAGATTAGTTATTATGAAAATGTCCAAAAACTTATAATTAGGTAATATATTCTTAAATAGGTAACAGTTTAACAGATATATAAGAAAGGAGGCGTTAGACAACACTTAGGTATATAGAAACCAAGCACTATTCATCTAGTGAAGTACATGGACCAAGAGTTTAAATAGGTAATCTACTAGTAAATTGCAAGTATGACAACTAGTCTAAAACCTTCAAGTAGACTATATAAATAAGTAACCAAAAGTTGCACATGTAATGAGTTTTAATCTAATTTTATTTTTAATTATTGTAAAATGTATCTATAATGTTTATGTTTTTTTGCTAAAATCTAAAATTAGAGTGCAACTACAGACTTAGAGGTCAGTTATAAAGGCCCAAATTTAGGTTAGCATAAGGGACTGAATCGAATATATAATCAATAATTTACTAAAAAAACGAGTGCGCCCTTTTCCCTTTCCCGTACTTATATAACAACTATGGGGCTAATTGGGGACATAGCAATTATGAAGTTAAACACCTATGATACATTTTAGTAGTGTCGTTTATTTTAATTTTTTATGCTTATTAATATAAATATCAAAAATTGGACTTTTGAGCCTTTATAGTAAATTATCAACAAAATAGATGTTAGCAGACCTTTATATAATCACCGGTTAGCAACCAAAGTTTGGTGGTCGTAAAAAGTTATAGTTATATAGAGGCCAAATTTATATGGTTCATAATAACTAAGACACCTAACAATCGAGTGATTTCTTTTCACAAAAGTTTGCAAAACAGTAAATTAACTAGTCTATGCAATGTCTAATTTCATTCTATTTTTCTGACATCCGTATTCGATAAAACAATAATCATCGGGATATTTCCTATAGATCTGACGAAGCAACCGAGTGGAAAGATGTTACTGACTCCAACCTTCATAAATACGAGTTAAAAATTAACTTTTGTAAACCATTTTTTTTTTACAACGAACTTGATGATTTGTAGGAAAGTGCATTTCAATTGTAAAAAACTATCACTATCTATTTTCAGATTGACCGATGAAATTTTGTAATAAATTTCGAAAAGTTAATTTTTTTGTAAAGAATCTCGTTGAAGGGTAACTATTTACATTTTTAATATTTTTTGGTCAAATTGATTAGTTAAGAGTTTCGTCATTCGACATCCGTCAAAAGTCTTGTAATATTCAAGAGTTTCGTCAGACGAATACATGACGAAACAACTTTGCCATTACAAGAATAGATTTGTTAACATGTACGTACGTACACATCTTGTAAGTTCATACACATCATGGTGTATTGTTTCAATCGTTAGCAAATGTGCTAAGTTCTGAATATTGGACAAATTATCAATACTTGTTAGAAGTTCTAACCATAGTGTATGATTTAATATAGTAAGATATACAAATTACTTATCAAATTATCGTTATCAGTTTCCAAATTTTAAGTTTGAATCACTGTCCCCTTAAGCAAATCGTAGTCCTGTAGTTCTAATTAAGATAGCAAAATCAAGTTTTTTTTTCTATTTTTTGATCATATTTTTCTTGTCATTTACATATGCTTCAAACAAGATCCAGTCATGATTTACTAACTAATGAATGTCATTGTTTTGTCAAAGATGAACGTTTGATACGGAGATGTACGTACATACATATGTTTAAAGGAGAAGTTAGTTTAGCATATAATTTTTACCAAACCGACTTTGTATAACAATAATCTGCTTGATTCTGATTCGTGCATACGGACATTCAAAGAGATTTACCGATAGTCAATCATGGATTAAATTTGTTCTTTTACGTGTCTCAAATACGTTGATTAGGCAACAGAGTACTAAGCTTATAGAATAATAGGCGAATTACAGTTACAGCTTATACGCAAAAATCAATAAGTGATTGAATATCATATTGAACAAATCTTGTTCTGTGATTAGGTTGCACGTTTTATAAGTGATTAATGCTGTTGCGAATACATATCTAAACAGATATGTATGTTAAGTTACATTGATATATGTCAAATATGTAGAATCTATACTATTATTAATATCGAATACGTATATCAAATATAAAAAATGTATTAGAGGTCGTACAATTAGATGTTATCCATATATGCATGATTTAAAAACTTAAATTGGTTTTTTCTTTTTGGCTAAATATGCATATGATTAATTTTTTTAAATTTTTCTTTCTTTTATATTTAAATAAAGCATTAATATGTATTAACAATTTATTAATATAAAAAAGACTGTAGGTTATATTGAAGCTTTTGAATTAATATTTATTCTTATTGAATTTTAGATTTTATTGGTAATTTTATTTTTATAGAACTTCTGTAGAAACTTGAAACATCCGAATGCTTTTAATAAATCACATTATTTGATAGCCGGCATTATTTATCTGTTTTTTTTTTTAATTTTGAAATTACAAACCTTTCCTATAGAAATATGTATGTGTCAATATAATGAATTCTTTACTGAAACTTACAAACTAACAAGTTTATTACCACTTGCAATCAACTATAAAGTAACTATGTAGTGACTTTGTAGTTACTTTGTAGTATGTAACAATTTGATTTAAAGCTAACTATATAATAGTAATACACCTACTATTTAATTTCGCAAGTTTCAGTAAAATACGAAAATTCCCAGACAACTTAGTTTACAAACAGGCTGATTTAGAGTAATTCACAGATATATGTTTCACTGACAAGTTTTTCTTATATAAATTTCAATATCCTTAACAACAATGACTAAAATTTATGAAATGAACTGCCTATGGAATGAACCTTTGGTGAAATAAACTGTTTATGAAATAACCTTTCCTGCTATGAAATAACCTTGCCTGTGAATTAACTAAAATAATTAACAAAAATAACCTTGCCCGTGAATTAACTAAACTAACCTTGTCTATGAATTAACTAAAATAACCTTGTCTATGAATTAACTAAAATAACCTTGTCGTGAATTAACTAAACTAACCTTGTTTATGAATTAACTAAAATAACCTTGTCTATGATTAACTGAAATACCCTTGTCTATGAACTAACTAAATAACCTTGTCTATGAATTAACTAAATTAACCTTATCTATGAATTACCTAAAATAACCTTATCTGTGAACTAAGTTTCTATAGAGTGAGTTAATTGGAACCGTTTATTATTTATACTCATGTAATAAATAAGATATTAAACCAAATAACTTTGGACGTTGAACTAATTTTTTTCTTTAATTACTAGTCAATTTACGTCAATTTAATTTGACTTTACTAAATCACATCAGTAATGTTTAACGTCATAGTTTCTATATTTATAAATTTTTTGTTGGGTATTTAGTATTTAATGTTGTAAATGAAAGATTCTGTGTTGCAACAATCTCTTCTTAACCTTAATCATAACCCTAAGTTAATAACAAAATTACTGTCAAGATATATTTATATAGTGCAGAACACCACCGGCATGATTTAAAGTATTGTTTAGATCTAAGCTGTCAAAAGAATGTACGTTTTTTATATTTTATATAGCAATATGATCAGTAGTGCTCTGAAACGATAGACTGGGTAGTTGATCTAAAAATCCTGAGGGTTTACTAATTAAATTTTTATCAAAATTTAAATTACAATTAATTTATACTATTCTTTAGTATTTTATAATTTATATGAAACTTTATTTTTACCAAGAATTTAAAATGAATAGTATCTGTTTCGAAACTATTTTTTAATATCAATCAAGTTAGCCTCATTAGAATATTGTTCTGCTGAAACACTAATTACATGATATTCTCTAGTCTTTATTTAATAAGCTTAAATAAAACTTCAAAATTTTAATTATTAATAACATTTTTGCAATTTACTTATAAAAATTTGGACATATATAAAGCGGAAAAATTTTTTAGTTTCAAAAACACATGAAATCTTAAAAAATTTTTAAAAAATTTTAATATAAAAATTTTTAAATAAAAACTAAAAATTTTTAATATATAAAAATTTATTAATATTTTTAAAAATTTATAATAAAGTTAATAAAATATGTTTTCAAGAATATATTTTATAGGAAAGTATTTATTAATATTTTTAAAAATTTATAATAAAGTTAATAAAATATGTTTTCAAAAATATATTTTATAAGAAAGTATACTATATATCATTAATAAATTATTATTATATTTATAAAATATTTAATATAATTTAATTTTCTAAATAAATTTGTCTAAAGTATAGTTTAAGAAATAATATATAAACAAATTATTTTAAGCAAAAAGTATTGTAACTATATTATGATTAATATATATTTGAAGTTAGTTAAAATTAACATTTGAAATTATTTAAATTTTTTTAGTTTTTAAGATGATTTTCTTTAATTTTAATTTTATTAATATATTTGAATAAAAAAATTTATAAATTACTATGAATGAGAATATAATTAGATATTTGTATAACTTTTATATTACCTATTTAAAAAAATCTATCTAAAGATTTTTTACTAATTATTATATATCTAATATCTTATTTGAACATTTATTTTAAACTTTCTGACTATCATATTATAGTACTAACTTTACCAAATTATAAAATTATTTATCTTTTTATGGTTTGTGTTTTTATATTTAATCTTAAGACTATTTTATTCTTAAAATTAGTATATACTATATCTTTTATACAAATATTCTAGCTTTTAATTCTTATAAAGTTTATACATCTTAGTATTTTTTTTATAATTTTATCAATGTCTTGTTCATTTTTACAAATTTTCTTATACAACCAATTCAGCTAGGCATGCATAATGTAACTTCATAACAGATTAACTGGTAATCAGGTTGGTAGTACCTTTTACCTAAAGATTTTTATTTATACAAATTATTTGTCTTGGATTTTTTTTTCAGATTAAAGTCTTCATAAATAATATATATTATTGAAAGTTGTAATATCTCTTCACTTGGGATTTTCAAGCAGACTTTATATTAAAATATATACTTTCTGAATTTATTTGTGTAATATTGTATACTTCTAAATTCATATTGGTACAACCAGAATTACAGGGTTATGACCAAAGTAAAACCAATTTTTCAAACTTCTACCACTAGAAGCTTATTTAAAATTTTATCAAATAATGAATTACTATTATTTCAAAGTTTGTCAAAGAACTTATTAAGTACTTATAAAGTAATTTAGAAATATTTAAAAAATATTTATTAAATATAAGGTATACTAAGTTTTAATTATAAATATTAATTTTAAATACTTATAAAATAAAAAATTAAGTATTTAAATATAAAATATAATACTTAATAAGCAATTATAATTTTGAGCATTTAAAAGTACTAAATTTAAATGCTTAATAAGTAATGTTATTTAGTATTAGTGAATACCGGGGTTATGATTAGCGCAACCTTGGGATGATGTACAACTCCAAACCTAATTGAATCAACTCCTGAAATTGGATAGTCAGGGGAAATTTCGAACATGGTAGGTTTTCTTTTTTATAACAATGAATGACTATCATTTATCATTGGTGAGGGAGCAGCAAGCATACGTATATGCAAGCGTTCAACACCGATGAATCTATCTATGCATGCATAAATCGAGTATTTAATTAGAGGATTACTTTGTACTTGCGTACATCTGTACTCCGTATGTACATTATCATGAAATCTTCGAAACCTATACATTTTATATTGTTATCTAACAGCATTAAAATTTATGTCAAGTGAGTCCTTATTATAACCGATAAAGCGTAATTGAGGCAAAACTAGTGGCATAACATGTCTGTGTCTATGCTTATAGATATCACGCTACGTAATAAGTTAATTAGTAAAAATGTAAGGAAATTTTATTATTATAATATATAATAATAACTATACATGTGTGCCGAAATTGCCCATCTTAATAAAAAAGTAATTACGGCATTTCAGCAGCCGAAATTAATTTTGGTATTTGCCTAAATTATTACCGAAATTTTTTGAACTCTTTTTATCATATAGTATAGTTATTTCAGTGGGTTTCATATAAAAAATTTAGCGATGCTGAAATGTTTGCCGAGAATACTTTTTTTTTAAAAAAAATAATTTCGGCACACATGTATGATAATAACATTTCCCAAAATGTTGTTATAATTAGTCTAATCAATCTTTTATAGAAATTAAACATATGTATAGCGTGAGAAAATACGTAATAAAATCCCTACAATAATAACAATTTTTATGCATTATGTTATTGCATTATTTTAATGTCAAATTACTTAAAACCAATTTATACACAGATAATTTATATAATTTAGATTTTGAATCAAGATTAACGCTATTTAAAGTCATAAGATTAAGTTAGTAACAATCAAACAAAAATAATTATTACTAAATATAATAAAGTATGTCAAAAAATGGGAAAATTATATAAATTAGTCTCCTTGCTCAACACCAAAGATTTAAAGGATTCTATTTTTACTATTTAAACCATGATTATTACAATTATTTCCGATTTGTTTTTATTAATATCAATTTTTAACTATTTAAATAGGTTCTTTCGCAATAACTATAGTTGGTAAACCATAGTAAGAAATTATTTTTAAGAACCAAAATTCGACCAAAAGAAACCAATTTAATTTGAATACTATTAATATATATATAGCTATATTAAAACTTCTTTCTCATTCATTGTGTAAAACAATTGATTTAATTCTTTTGACACACAATAAATCCATATCGATCAAGTCTTGGACAAAAAAGATTTGACACATAACTTTAATTTTAACTTTAGCCATATAAATTATTAATAGTTTATAAAAAATTCCATAAATACCTAAAAAACACAAAACATTTGAACTTAGAAATCATATAAAGTTTCAAAACTAATAATAGTTTGACACAAAGTTTAATTATGTAAACAACTTGACCTTGAATTGTGTTTGATTTCATAAATTTTACTTCGGAAAATCCTATATAATTTTTTTTTATGTTATGTTAAAACAATAGTTTAATATACCTTAAATATTTATAAATATTCGGAGATTTTGAATAATTTTCTTTTTTTCGAACACAAATACATAACTGCATTATGCAATTTGAACTCGAATTATATTTAAGTCTATTTCAAAATTGATTATTCGAAAAAAAAAGAAAATTTTTATTTATTTAAAAAAATTTGATAAAACAGAAATAAAAAAAAGTTATAAATTCATCAATTAATCATATATGTAATGCATCATTAAGAACTAGAGATAAATTTTTTTAAAAAATAACTTAAGTCGAGGTAATTAAAAATTAATTTTTTATTAATAAAAAATAAATTATACCAATGCGTATGTATATGCCCGTACGTATATGTGTAGATTTCAAATATGTACATTATTATAAATTAACTATAAAAGTCAAACTTTTTTATATAATAGCGATAGGTTATGTATATTTTGAAATTGATAAACAGTAAAAAAAGTGTTATCGCATGATCAATCACAGAAACTTCCCAAACACTTTGTGTTATTTTTAAAACTTCTATACAAATTACTATATCGGTAATGATAAACGCCAATCGCCCAAACTGGTTTAAATGTCGTCACACTACATTAACAATGGGTTAATTTGCAGTATCCCGTAAAAAAAATCACAGAACTCATCAAGTTATTTAAACCGAGGCTCACCTTGAAAAGGGTTGGGCTTTAATAAAAATTTTCATAAGGGAAAAAGCCTCAACGGAAAGTACCAATTAAGAGAAGAGTTAAATCTTCGCTTAATTATATTACCTCGTTTTTATTTTTATTGATAAAGATCTAAATGAACTACTACTTCCTGAGCATTTACAGCGGTAAACATATTGGTAACGACGTTGATTGGATTAATAACCATGCAGGATTCTACTCATCAAAGTATAAATTATTATTCGAGATTTACTCCAGAGATACAAATACGTATTTTTGTGAACATTCGCCATCCAAAGAATTTATTGATGGCTAATAAAGCCTGGTACAAGATCTCTAAACAAACTGATGTTAGAGCAGAGTGGGTGATTGTTCAATTTAGCAAAGCACATGCGTTATTTCATTCAATTCGTTTAGGACCGAAGTTTGTTAATGTAGATTTGATTAAGAAAGTTATTGAGATGGGAGGGATATTATCCCGATATTTTGTGCAACGCTTCTTACTTTCCTTCGGATCTTATGATCCGAAATTAATTGAGATGAAAATTGAACATAATGTCGGAAATATAGATAGAGAGCAGATTCGTAGGGTCCAGCAAAAAAGTGCTGCACCTTGGGGGAGCGATACACCACTTGACGTATTTACATATATTTTACTTGAAGCATCCATGAGATTAAACCCTTCAGATAAATCAATTCCTTATACAGATTTTGCTGTCAAAGGAAACGACATGGAATCGTTTCATTTCCAGAGTGGTGGACCATATGCAATTAATCAAGCAAATATGAAACTTAAGGAGAATTTGGATTCGATTAAGCACTTGATCACAGTTTGGAAATTCATTCCTTTTCCGCCTAGACCCAAGAATAGGTACTATGACAGTAAAAACTTGGAAGAATATCCTGCAAAAGATGGATATGAAAACTACAGGCAATTAAATATTATCGCGCGGGCAATTTTAATTCATGAGGAATTGGTGATAACTTGGAAAGAAATTGGTTATCACAACATTGTGGACGATGTAAATGATCTGGTTATTCAAGGAAAATTATTGTTATTATTTCCTCCGACTCCGGCAAAGGGCTATAAAATGCCTGATGTTCAAAAAATAACCGAAGATCTACAAAGCTTGTTGGATTTAGGGTTCAAACCAACAAACACAGTTATTCTTGATATTTTACAACTCTTTGAAAATCGATTAGAAATTATTGGTGAAAGGATAATTTGTTCATTCATTTCAGTTCGTAAAAATGAAAATCTTTATGACTTTTACAAGATGCTTGTTGTAGAAGCCATTAAACCAGATAGAAATCTTAAAAAAATTGAAGTTTTAAATTTTTTGGAAAAAACTTTTCGAGATGAAAGTGGAAAGATTTTCATTAGTGCGATGGGATTAATCGAAGAAAATAGTTCTATTGATAAAATAAAAGATTCAAATCATGTTAATAATACAAATCATGTTAACAATATTAATAATAACAATATTAATAATCAATATGAACAAAATTCTCAACCTGAAAATAACGACCATAATTCCGTAAAATTCAGTGTTCCCTATAAACCCTTATTATATAATTTAATATTTTATAACTGGATTTTGATTAAATTCCCAGAAACTTTATCTATCGCACAATTAGCATTTAATGATATTATAGAGACAAGAATAAGTCTTGAACTTAATCAAAATTCTTCTAAATCATTTGAAATCAAATATATTGAAACGTGCAATATTTTTAAACTTTATTGTAATTTTAAGAATTTCTTTTTAATTTCTCACCTTGAACTCCTTAAGAAAATTTCAAACGAAGATATCCTTTGCCCTTTGTTTGAATTTTATTTACCAGATCTATTTGGTCTTCCAACTACTTTCAATATGCCTATGGAAATAACTGATGATTCAAACATTTATTTTAAACCAAAGAAAAGGAAAAAAAGGACAATTTTAAAGAATGAAAAAGTAAAGTGGCTTACGGCTATTAAAGAAATTCATGATGATATTGTAAATGAAGGTAATTCTATAGTAATGACAGACGAATTTAGGGACTGTATTGAAGATCTTTATTATAAATTGGAAGAAGAAGGAAAGTTTAAAAAAGTAGAAATAAGATCAGAAACTCCTATAAACAATAATACTAAAAAATATAAAGCGGAGAAGAATCAAAAGAAAAAGGATTTTTATGACAAGGATTTATATATACATAACTTGTATGATTTCGAAACATGAAACATATGATATTCTGATATGATTTTAATGAAATCAGGCTGACAACCGAAATCCAAACAGCGAGAGTTTGACGTTCAAGAACTTACTACATCTATTTTAGGTAGTCACCTAGATCATTATGTTTCCAATTAATCGCAACAATGAGAATTTGTATTTACGTCCCATGACTTATTCTTATTACTGTTTGATTTACCAACAAAAACTTCGTTCTTATTGAGATTTACCATTTCGCTTTTGTGAAAATTCACTCCTTTTTCGTTATGAAGTTTCCAGAGCTTTAAACGGGTTGAATTTCGGAAATTCGGGAATCTAAGAGAAAATTGAAGTCATATTTGTTTGTCAGCTTGTCTAAGGAACAATTTTTTCAATTTTTTTTTCTTTCATTTATGCGGTTATATTTTAAAACCTATTTTCATTATATTTAGAACTATTTATTATTTGTTTACGATGGTTGAGTTATTTCATTGAGTATAGTTAAAAGGTAAAATAGAAATAAGTCATAGCTATTTAATATGGGAATTGAAGTGAAGATGGATGGATAAAGGCTAAATGTGGACGGATGTTGAAGAGCTTTTATAGATAAATATATATTACGGCTTTAAATGAAAATCTGCATTCTATTAGTTTATATTATTTATGTAAATAAATGTGTTTCAAATATATTATTTATTATTTGTTTTTATCAGTTTCACATCTAACTGGCAATATATATATATTATTGGTCAATAATCATAGGCTGGCAATTTTTTTTTTATTTTGTAATAATAACAATTCTGTGATAAAGGTTTAAAGTAATCGTATTTAATGTATCTAAAAGTATCCTTTTTACAAAAACATAAATATGAAACATAATTATGGTAAGTTCAAAATACGATATTAAAATCTGTTTATTTTAGTTCAAGAGATGAGCGAAAATTTACTTTAATATTTGTCGTTTTGAAATAACCACCTATTTGAAGTTTCTACAACTCCAAATAGATCGCCACTTCAGATGCAATGATATCTCAATTATGTTTTGTTAAATTAGAGCCAATTATGTATGTGATAGTTTTATGCTCTCAAAAAAATGGCAATTATTTTGTTTATTATAAAATGAATAGTGCATGTTATCTAATTATTGAATTTAAAAATACTATACCAATTTCCAATTAGCTAACACATCTTAAAAATAAGATCTAATGTTTATTATTTCTTACATATTTATACAAGCTTCATTAAGAAAAGCAGCATATTATGTTATTAGAGTTACAAAACACTAATTACTACTAAAGTAAGTTAATCTTTTTAATATGCTGCTGTTTTTTAATTTGAAACATGGTTCAATCAAATATTTAAAGGTTTGATTACCATTTTTCGCACAACAAATATATCTTTAAAATAGTCTTATATTTAATATTATATTTAACATGATATATGAATAAACATAATTTATGGGTAAGTGATAATCTAATAGTATGTCGTAAATGAACTTATTAATATTATTGTAAGGATTAATATTATTGTGAGGTGATTATTGAATATTATTAAAATCTAATAATCGACTAGTGTATATGGCTTTAGGATGGATGGATCGATGTCTGAAAATTATATTCTTAGAATTTAATTGTCTTTTTTCTTCTGCAATTTTAAATTGTAAAGAAATTATTGAAGTACTATTATGAATGATTGTTGTCATCCAATTTCTTAAAATTTTATTTAATTCTGTAACTTTTGGGCGATTGTTTGGAATTTGATCCCAACATCTTTTCATTAGGGTTATATATACTTCTGGAGTACCGTCAATTATTTCTGGTCTAAATCCATTACATATTTTAGTTAAAAGATTAATATCATGAGAAATTTTACTAAAAGGGTGTATACAAGCAGACAATGTCCACATAATAATTCCAAAACTATAAATATCTGAAGCCTGGGTGTAATTATTTCCATCTAATACTTCTGGAGCAACATAAGGCAAAACACCATAAATTTCAGATGCAGTTCTATCTGCTGGTCCATGTAATCCAATGTCAGCAATTCTTGTAATAATAAATCCAGGATTATCTGGATTTTCTTCAAATAACAAATTACCACCATGTAAATTACCATGATATAACTCATTCTCATGAATTTGTTCAAGACCATCTACAATACCCAAAAGAATTTCTATTATATCTCTCCAACAAAGATCTGCCATAGTTTCGTCAAGATATTGATACAAATTTCTTTCATAAAATTTCATAACAAACATATAGCAACCAGTTGGGTCACGTGATACCCCAAAGTAATCTGCCAAAGGCCCGCCTCTAAGACATTTATTATGTTTCATAACCTAAATAAAATATAGAATTTTAAAAATTAATAATTAGTATCGACAACTATGGTTTTGATAAATAAAACTCACATTATCTAGATAATATTGACTTATTTGTTGAGAATTTTCAATCCTTTTCAATACACATCTAGTTGGACCATCTCTAAACCAGTCATCATTTTCCTCAATCCAAGTCCGTCTAGGGCCATCGATCCAAAATCCAGAATAAATAGTACTAAAAGCACCTTGCGATAAATATTTAACAGCTTCAAAATCCTCAAATGGGATCCATTCAAGATAATCCTCATTTTTGTTTACTTCAAGTTGAGTTTGTTGTATTATTCGATCTATACTTATGTTACCACTAGTCCATCTTCCAAATTCTCGTTTGAAAGCTTGATTTTGGCATGTTCTACACCAATGAAAATCACTTAGGGGGTTTTCACATTCATCACATTTACCGTACTGATCTAGTCTAATTATGCTTTTGGCATATATGATCGATGGATCTGGTGAGGATAACATTCCTATTCAGAGATAGTAAGTTTTTTTTTTAGGGAAGGTATAAAAATATGTTTGAGTGTTTTACATAATATGAGAAGGATGCGATGTTACATATCGAGCTGATCAAATCCGTGAGGAAATTTTTTTAAAAACCATTTTATATAAATTTTTTTTTTTACGCCAAACTAATCATGAAAGAATTGTTATTTTTTTCTTCACATAATAGAATGTCATAGTTAAACAATTTGTGATACGGTCCATCATTTAAAAGTACTAACCTCTTCAAAACTAATCATTGCATTCATTACGCCAAATGAACCAATTAAACTAAAATAAAAACATATTCTTGGCTATAAGAATTAGTGCTGACCAATATTTAATCTAGTGTTGGTCAGCATTATAAACATTCTAAATGTATATATTATAATTAAGTGATTATCAGAAAAATTGACACGTTTACGTTTATGTTTTGATAAACCGTTTATAATTCATGTCAACAATATATTAGGGAAGTTGAAATTTGTACAATAATAAATAATTACACATTTTACCATATTACTTTGAAAATATTCGATGTCACGAAATTTCCTATTAAATAAGTGATTCCGAATTTTCTTATTACATTCACCTTCGTGTTTTTACAAGGAAATATTTTCTTATTATGTAGACATAAACTTGATCTGGTTTTTTTATAACATGCAAAATTGGTATAATTAACATACTTTAATTGGCATTAATTAGTATAATAGGTATAATCAATATGATTAGTATAATCAGTTCTTTAATCATTAGGTATCCGTATCTTTGCATCTATTTTTTTTTTATTAAAAATTTAAAAGATCAGCGATTATCTGCAAAGAACAAAACTGGAATTGATCAACAATAACTCTCTCTTTCATCTATTCCATAAAGGGTTGATTGAATAAAAGATCTTCCAGGATCAATTTAACGTCAGTGATTAAACAGTTACGGAGTAAACACTATCATTGTCTTGATTAGGTCAGAATGAAAGAATTCTATGTAACACAGTGTTTCCAGTTATGGTAACCGTAAATTTGGGTTTATAACGAACAAAATTTTATGTAACACTAACAATAACGTATTTTAAAAAAAGCAGTACATCGGAGTTCTAACCTTTTAATGAAGTATTTGCATATGTGCTTACGACGCACGTACGTGTGTATATATCTGATATGTACATATGTTCTTTCATCCTAATTCCCATTATAGTTCTATAGTTGCAAAAGTATGCATTTACTTTAAATTTTTTTTTCCTGAGCAATGATTTTATTTTTGTAATACAAAACTCTAAATTACTTAGTCATTTAACTCTTATCTAGCTAATCTCTAAGACCGTTCATAATAATTTTACATATCATGTCACAAGAATCGTCTCTGCTAACAATTCTGTAATTGTTAGTAATTTACTCATGTCTTCAAATGTTTAATAAAAACAAGTTTTTTTTTATTCTCAATGTAGTCGCGAAATCTACTGTATTTTGAGCGTCAATTTGGTGACAATTGAAATACAATCGTACCTATATACGTACCTAGAAAGTGATTGTTTTGGCCGGCATTAACTGATAGATACTGATTGACCTATGCTCTTATTCTATTTCTAATGTCAATTTGAGTGACGTTTAGTGAAAACTTGTAAATATTTGTCCGTTCAAATTTCAAGTTCTATTCAATTAGGTAGACTCGTACAATATTTTGAAAGGACAAATATTTACATACAGATTTTCGCTAAGCCCCACTCATTTAGGCCAGCTGATATCTGAGTCGAGGATGCATCTGAAAAACAACAAATATTTATTATATACTATGCATCATATTACTACTTTCATCAGGTAACACTCTTATCATTATTAAAACCGACATGACCTTCTCTATAGCTTTAATTAAGTGTTTGTGTAAGGCTAACTTAGTAAAAAAAAAAAATAACTCTTAACTATTAAAGCTTTAGACTTATTAATCCAAAATTATATAAAAGGTTGTTTAATTTTATTAGCTAATATTGTTGTATAGAATATGTGTCTTGTAAATTTTTTTTTGATTTTAAGGTGAGATTTTGCTTATTTTTATTAATAATTTTTTATGAACAACTATATAGAATTGACACAGGTCAGAGTCAATTTACAAATTGTTTACATAGATTATAAACAAAAATTTAATAATGTAAAATATAATTAGTAAAAATTTTGCAGTTTATTCATTTAGATAATCATTTAAATAGTTTTTTTATTAGTTTTTTTTAATGGTAAGTAAATATAATAATTATAAAAATCTTTTATATGTTAATAGTTTAAAAGATTACAGATACAACTGTAAGTATATAAGATTTAGTTTATAATATTAATTTAAATGTATTGTTAGAGTTTGATAGTTAATTATAGAACAGTTGGTTAGAAATATTTTTTTGTTATTTTTATTTTAAAAGATTAATGAAATATATTTTTCAAATTTTTATTTTATTTTATTATGTATAAAGATCATGCTTTGTGATAATTATTTATTAACATATATAATTGAAATATTTTGACTATTTTAGCCATTTAACAATGTTTAAAACAAACTTTTTAATGATTTATCTTATATATATTAAATTATATTTGTACTTAACCTACTACTCAGGATAATAATCCTGATGACTCTACTTCTTAAAAAGAAACAGTAGATGATCCCACACAAAACCAAGAAACTCCTTTTCAATAAATTCTTTTACAGAAAACATTAAAGCAACTGCTGCTTCTAAGATTACGATGTTTTCTACTATTAGTGGGCCATTCTTAGAAGAGAATAATAACAGTAAGTGGGCAGTAAAGCCTATTGTAGTGAAGGACCAGGAATATGATGACTAGACCCAACGTACAGGGCAGGTTATGGTATTCTCCACAGCTGTGCAAGCTGAGCTTAAAACAGTGAACGACTCTGTAGAAGACATTACAAATACTATCTCTATTTTCAATACTTCAACTCCTATTGAGATAGATAAATGCTACAATAAATTTCTAAAACAATATAACTTACCTCAAATACTAAAACCTGTTTCACTT
>CAJVQA010004126.1:0-18106 GCA_910591915.1 Cetraspora pellucida | reverse complement strand
TAAACTGAATGCAATATTTAGTATCTTCATATACTATCTATTGTTGCCTCTGCCTTAAAATCCCAAATCACTCTGTACTTTGTTAAAGTCTTGTATAGACTTTTGTATAGAATCTGTCAAGTTATAGTCATCATACTATAATTGAGCAGCTTCTGATATTACTGTAGTTAAAGGAAAAACTACAGGTTAACAATAAAAATAATCAACTAATGTGCTTAATAAGCTGTATTATTTTAAAGTTTGTAGTTAAATGATTGAAACTATTAATTTTTTTTTTTGGTATTAAGGTAACCTCTTTGGTCTTTTGATTTTTATTAAGCACTTATCAATATTGTGGTTCAATGAACTACTACAGGAGAGCATACAATTAGCTATATGTGTAACTTTTCTATATTACCTATTTAAGGAGTCTGCCTAGAGGTTCTCTACCAATTTTTGTACCTAACATCCTGCTTGGGTGTTCCACTTTAAACTCTTTGAACCTGTAAACTGTATTAACTCACTGGGTTATATTTAGATGCCTAGATTATCATCTCAACCTTAGGACTAATTTATCCTTGAGGTAAACACTTCAGAGTCTTCTGTACTAATTTTTACAACTGACTTAGGTATTGTTATAGCAGAACCAATACTTGCAGTCAGGGCTGATCATTAAACTGCTATGCTCTTGTGGAGTTCACTTAGGCTCCAGCATCTATTTCATAGCATAACCCTGATACTTTAGTATACTTCTGCCTTTTCCTCTACTTTTTTACCAAATTTCTAATTTAGATATCTTATATAGAACTATGACCAGTTCATCAGTATATCAGGTCGGCCCAATATTCTTTTTCTCTAGTTTGTTCTGATGGCCTAGTTGGTGGTATCTCCAAAACTCTTAATCCAGAGGTTCTTGCCCATTCAGCTACTACAACAAAGTACTAGACCTTGATATCCATTTTTCCAAACTAGCCTTTACAGTAGTGCCATCGAAGATTCAGCTACCTCTCTACTCAGGTCTTCCTACATAGACTTTTTGTTACCTAATTTTAATGAATTTACATGACCACAAGGACTTATCTAGTGTTTGCACTATCTGATTTGTCAGTTTGCATTTCTCTGTATAACTCCAACATTGCACAGATGCTTTGTAACCTGCCAGTCATGCTGTTGAGACTGCCATTACAGGTATACTACTCTAATTATTAGTAACAGTTGCTATAATATAAATATTATATAGGTGATTCTTTAAATTTTCATTATCTATAGAATTTGAACACCTAACCTACTACTTGGAGGGTTGACAACCTGACCACTTCACTAGATTGCTATACCCCTATTAAAACTATTAATAATTAGATTAGAATATAAAAAATATTAGTAAAAGATTAAAGATTATTATATAGTTGTTGAAATCAAATATGAGTAGATGTGTCTAATAGATTAGAATTATTAAGTTATTTAAGAAGGTTAAAAATATAATATTGTAAATGAATGTTTCAAATATGTTTGGTGTTGTAAATTTGAAAATATAAAAAAGTTCTAAAAGGTAAAGAGTGTAGTAACTTAGTTAAGTGAATAAGTTGTCAACCCCTCAAGTAGTATGTTGAAAGTTCAAAATTTACCAATAGTAAAAATTTGGAAAAACTACTTATATAATATTGGTATTATAGAAGATAAGTGGTATTACAGCAACAGCATTCTATTAATTAGTTGAGTTAAGATACTTGTAACACAGTTATACCAGTATGACTGACAATTATAAAGCATTAGCACAATGTTGGAGTTATACAAATAAATGCAAACCAGCATTAGACAGTACAACTCCAAGATAAGTTCTTATAGCTGTGTAAATCTGTAAACTGAGAAGTCAGAGCCCACTTGGAAAATTCTGAATAAAAAGATAGCACAGATATTCAACAATACTACTATAAAGACTAGGCCTAGAAAACAGATACCAATGTAGAAGAATCAGGTAAACAAAAATCTCAGTTAAGTGTACTATCAATCAGGTACTAGAAGTCTCAAACTGAAGAAAAAAAACCTTGGAGGGCAGACCCTAGAGTACCAGAGACAGGTTATAGTCCTTCTGGGCTATCTGAATTGGGAGTCTAAGGTTAAAAGCAGGTGTATATTATAAGTACTAAGAATATACTATGAAGTTGATACTGGGGTCTGGATAACTCTATAAAGGCAAGCCCTATTAACAAGAGACTAAATGTAGGTAGTTAGTTAGCAGAGGGCCTACTGAAGCCCTACAGTTAGGTGACATACTCTAAAATGTGTAATGGCTTGATTAATATACAGACAGGAAGGTTAATGTTAGGTTAGACAGCACTTCAGTATATGAGAGCTTGTGTGCTATTTGTTAATATAAGTATAAAGATTAGAGTGTTTAAATCAGTAATCTTCTAGTAAATTGCAGGTATAGCAACTAGTATAGAACCTGCTATGCAAGTAAACTATTTAAAATAAACAACCAATAGTTGTACATATAGCTAGTTGTAAACTTATCTTGTACAAGTTATGTAATTATAATTAAAATACAATAAAGGCAATAGCTGCTAATAACCATGACCTTAGTAAAAGCAAAAAAAAAAGTTCTAAAAGGTATTGTATAACAAGTTTTGGCTTTAAGTTTAACAAGACCAATATACTAAATAAAGATTTTATTACAAATAAATTAGTTAACTACAATATTTTAGAGTCAGTATTTGAAAGTAGAAATAATTATTATATTAATAATATAATAGGCATATAAGTTAGTAATATATTTGGTTTTAACAATTTAGATAAGTTAAAAGAATTAAAAATAAGTAAATTTTTTTGTTTAAATTGTTTGTTGTTCAAAGTAAACTAGTAATCTAAAAATTTAAAAGGTTGTTTAGAAGAATAAAGTAAAAAAAATAGTTATTATAAGAAATATAATATAGTTAAGTAGAAAATTATTAGTAATCAGAATGAATTTTGAAAAATTAACTTAAATATTAACTATAGCATAGAAATATTTAGCTATAAATATATATATAAAGGCTTAGATTATAATAAAATAACTTAGAAAATATTATTATATATATCAAAACAAAGCATTATTTTTGTAATAGATTAGATATTTGAAGTTTAAGATTAGTAGTTCAAGAAAATTGTAATATACTATATAATCAGAAATGTATATAAAAGATAAGTAGATTATAATAAATATATTATAACAGAAAAGTAATAGTTTTATCTTAGTTGATACTATTGTAAACTAGATAAGATAAAGTTAGACTAAGATTAATAATAACTTGGTTATAACAGTACTAGGAATGGAGTGATAAAATCATGTAGTATATAGTTATACAGTAATTTAAATAATGTTTGTTCTCAAAAACTTATAAATGATTAGATAATGCATCAAATGCACTTAAATTTCACAATATGCACTTAAATTTCACAATGTTACATCATTACAGTGATTTGAACATGCATACATTATTAAACTTGCTTTGTAAGAAATAATGCAAATTTCTGCATCACAATTATGAAATATCATTAATTATTTAACATAGCTAAGCAAGAATAACTAGAAGCAATCAGGTTAGGCATAGAAGTTATAGGCAGAAATTTGTCTAATTGGTTAATATAAATCAATTGCCCAAGTAACTTATTTATGTGTTTTAAAGTACTTTTGAAAATGCAACATTACACAAGTAACTATTTTTAACAAACATCATCTTTAGCTTCTAAGAAATACTAGAAAGCTAACTTTAAAAATAATCTCTAATAATTTCTAATTTAAGAAGAATTGCTTAGACAAGACTTTCCACAAGAGATAAAGAAAAAAAAGCTACATCTAAATTTTAAAAGGTACAAAAACAAAAGTAGTTATTAACAAAGCAGTTGTCTTTTTTCTTAAAGCTTGAGATTTCAAGTTAGATGTTTGAGGAAAATAAGCTTGTTCATATATAAGATTTGTGCTTTATATTTAAAATATTTTTAAGTCAACTTGGTTTATTAAAGCATATGAATTTATTAACTATAGATATCAAACGGGGTTTATAGATAGTAGAATTAGTGATTTGAGCTTTGTTTTACTATTTTGACTCTACTCTATATGCATTTATTTATCTTTTATATGTATATAAACCAATAAATCATATGTATTTATCAATTTGTATAAACTTTTTCTTAAAGTTTTCGCTTTTAGAACTGTAATATTATAAAAATAATGAATTGCAAATTGTATGATTTGATTAATTTAATTGGCTAATAATTATATGTAGATCTACAAATTGATCTGCAAAGCTAGCCAATCAGACAAATTTTTGCCTATAAGCATAGAAGTGCAATCATTAATACTAATCGAGAGGTCTGTTTACATAATGATTTACAAATAGCATAATTTATATTCTTGATATCTTTATAAATAATACCCCTAACTACATCAGAAAAACTAATCCTAACCAAACCTGGTTTGGATGTTTTTTCTAATCAAGCATGCAGATTATCTAAGGCAATAACCTAGCAAGAACATGAGATCAGAAATATACAATAATTAACTGCTTAATTTAGACTATAATATACCAATATATAATTCCTAATAATATCTACATATATTGTAAGTGGTCTTGCATGATGTAAACAGCAGTTGTAAGAATCTACATTAATATAAAATGCAATATATATGCATATTAGCTGACTCATTTTAAAAAAAGAAGTACTTAGACGTAAGCTTTCATATATAATTTTGTCTAGCCAATCAGCTAATAATTAGCTGTTTGTTTTTTTAAGTGTTCTGTTTCTGGTTTTGCATGATGATGTCATACAGCTATCTAGTTATTAAGAAGATTAGAGAGAATATTAATAGTAAATAAGATAAGTAAAAGTAAAAAAATGTATGTTTAAATAGATTAAAGTTAACAAAGTTATATGCTTTAGTTATATTTTGTAAAAGTAACTATATGTTCTTATAATTGCAAAATTCATTTTCAAAAAAGTTATCAAAAATATAAATAAAAACTAAAATACTATTATTAAAAAAAATAATATAATTAAAATGTTAGAGAATATAGTGAAAGAAAATACAAAGCTAAGTTAATTTGTAAGAATTTTAGTATAAAGTTTACAAATATGTTCAACAAGACTAATAGGTTAAATAAGATTAAGATTATTATCAAAAGTAATTTATTTAACAATAAGGTAGATTCTACTATGTTTTTATGATTTAGAAATTCTATTTTTAAGAAAACAATAATTAAAAAGAGCAGTAATAGCAAAAATACATAGAGGATTAATGTATTTAAATATTTTATAACTAATTCTATAAGACTACAGACTTTGTTATTAAATAACTAAAATAAATCTTGAAGAAGTTTTTTATTAGTAATAGGATAATTAAAAGAATAATATCAGATTAAATTAATATAAGAAAGTAAAAAATAATATTGTTATTAGAAGCTATCAAAAAAAGTTTAGTTAATCAGTCTAAGTGCAGTTTAGTTATAAAAATATAATTGAATATGTTATTTAATAAATAATAAATTAGTAATAAGTTCATTAGAAGGTTTATATTAGAAAAATGAACAGATTAATAATAGTAATTAAAAATGCTATTAATAGTTTAATTAAGATGTGTTATAAGAGTAATACATCTATTACCAGTAACTTAATTAATTTGTTATTAGAGTAAAAGAGAGTTCTTAAGATAATAAATATAAAAGATTTGTTTTCAGATAAAGTAGACATATTAAAGCAATAGTTAATTACAATAAATCTTAGTAAAAATAAGTAATTAAAGATTATATTGTAACTGTTTGTTAATCTAGAAGATGTTTTAGTTAATGCTATAGATATTAAAATATTGAATAAGTTTAAGTTTAATAGTAATATCAATGTACATGGCAGACTATAGTACCTTGTACAGCTGTAAGAGTTAAGTATATGATAATTAACTCTGTAGAAGACAAACTCAAAAAATCATTTTCAATATTTCTAAACCACTATGATTTTCATACATGTTTTAACAAATTTCTTTTTTATTACAATCTATCACTTCTTTTATATAGTCAAACTATTCAATCTTTTATACAATACATTAACAAATATAAACAAAATAATACTGTTTCTAGTATTATCTTTTCTGTTAGCAATATATATTATAAATCTTATATATATCTTCCAAATAATTTTCTCTTACTCAAATATACTGTTATTTATTCTTATCTTTTCACTATTTTTTATAATCTTTCTCTTAGATCAAATCTCTTTAATCCTACTTTTATTTTATCTAACTTATATCTTAATAATTATATGATATCACAAGTATCTATATTAATACAATCTTTATATAACAGGGGTGTAGTAATCTAGTAAAGTGATCAGGTTATCAACCTTTCAAGTGGTAGATTAGATGTTCAAATCACATTGATAATGAAAATTTAAATAATCATCTATGTAATATTCATATTATGGCAACTGTTACTAACAATTAGGTTAGGATACCTATAATAGTAGTCACACTAGTATGACTGGCAGGTCATGGTTATTTATACAATATTAGAGTTATATAGAGAAATACAAACTGACAACTGAGCAGTGCAAACACTAGATAAGTTCTTGTGGCCATGTAAATCTGTTGAAATTGGGTAACAAGAAGTCCATTTGCAAAAACCTGAGTAGAAAGGTAGCTGGATCTTTAACACAACTACTGTAAAGGCTAGTCTAAAGAAACAGATATCTAGGTTTTAGTAACCAGATAGGCAAGAAACTCTGAATTGGAAGTCTCAGAGGTACTACCAACTAGGCCATCAAAATAAACTAAAAGAAAAGGATATTGGGCCAACCTAATATACTGATAAACTGGTCATAGTTCTATACAAACCATCTGGATTGTGAGTCTGACAAAATTCAGAGGTATACTAAAGTACTTGGATTATGCTATAAAGTAGATGCTAAAATCTAAGTAAACTCTACAAAAGCATAGCAGTTAAATGGTTAAGCCCTGACCACAAATGTTGGTTCTATCATAGCAATATTTAGATTAGCTGTAAAAATGAGTACAGAAGGCTCTGGAAAGTTTACTTCAAGGATAAATTAGTTCTAAGATTAAGATGATGATCTGGACATCTAGGTATGACTCAGTGAGTTAATACAGATTACAGGTTCAGAAAGTTTAAATAGAACACTCAAGCAGAGATATTAGGTACAGCAATTAGTAAAAAACCTTTAGATGAACTTCTTAAATAGGTAATATAAAAAAGTTATATATGTAGCCAATTGTACATTCTCCTGTAGTGGTTCATTGAACTACAGTACCAATAAGTGATTAATAAAAGTAAAAAAAACCAAAGATGTTACCTTAAAAAAAAAAAAAAAAAACAATCTTTATATAACCTTCATTTAAACATCTGTACACACAATGTTAAAGGTTTTAATATAGTAACTAAAAAAGAAACTTGGCAGAATTATTGTCTTTACAATAATATACATATTGCCTGTATTACTGAAACCAAAATTGCTAGCAAAACTAAGCTTTAATTTTATAACAACAACTTATTCACTTACTTCTGAGCTAACTCTGAAAGCTTAGCAGAAGATGCTGTTATTATATTTTACAAATATTTACAACTTTATATACACAATTGCCAAACATATTCTGATAAAGCAATTGCCTTAGATCTCTTCTTCAAAAGTGAAAGCAAACTTTGAATTATAGCTGTTTATCTCTTTTTTACTAATATGCAAAAATGTAATAAAATACAAAATATAGTCATTATAAAGATTCAACAAGCTTTTCTATACAATTTTTATCGAATATTACTTGAAGACTTTAACATATATAATAACATCTGTAGCTCATTATCTAAATTCTGCTTATTAATTATTTACATCTCTTTAACATGTTTATATAATCAAACAATACTAGCTATAGCCATATTAACTATATTTAAACTAATTCATTTAATATTCAATTCTTTCTTTCATACAAGCTCAGTAATTTTAATACTTAATATTCAGTGATTACTCTATTCTCACATTTACCTAGACCTTTTCTAATGCATATAGCAAATTTCTATGTCATTACATTGGCATTAGTTACAGAATTTTTAACTATAAAAATATGTTAACTGACAAATAGACAGAATTCTTAGATCTTCTTTCTTATAATCTTAGGCTACAAAATACACTACTTAATAGCAATACTAATGAAAATATTGAAACCGCTTGGTATAAGATTAAATATTTAATAATTAATACTGCAATACACTATATTTCTAACAAAAAAACTTATAAACATAGCTACAATTATTAATACTTCTCTTACTCTACATTATTCTATACATCACTTAAAAAACTTGGACATCTAATAAAAATTGTTAAACAAATTTACAACAATCCAATATTAATATAATAAACTCTAAGATTTAGAATATTAATAACAGAACTTATTATAATCTTCAAGCTCTTAACTCAGACAATTATTGCCAAATTCATATATAAATACAACATGTACAAGACATTTGGAAACAATTATATCAAGCTCATTATACTAAAAACTCATTATTACTTTGTTAACAAATTTAACAAACTATAGAAAAGAGATGTAAAATACTTATAACATGTTTTAAACAAGTTATAAACAGTATTCTTAACTGATACAAAGCTTTTATTTACTTTTTTAATATTAAACTTTCTGACCAACTTATTACAAACTTTAATCTTATTAAACAGCATATACAATCACACTTCTATAACTGAACTGCATATTGACAAATTGACCAAGTACTGTTTAACAGCTTCTGGCATACACATTATCAACCACACCATATATCATTACTTAATGATATAACTCTCTTAACTCTTCTATAACAAAAGAAATTTTTCAAACCTTATCAAAACTTTCTAACAAAAATGCTTGTAGATCTATAGATATTAGTTATAAAATACTTAAACATATAGATACTATATGTATTTAAGTTATTATAGCTTTATTTAATTACTGTTTTAATTCAAGTCAAATCTTTAAGCAATAAAAATACAGCAAATCTATCCTATCCCAAAATGTAACACATTCAATAAAGACTTAAACCTTACTCATCTAATAAGTCTTATTGAACATATTCAAAAAGTTTATACAAATATTATTACTATCAGAATTAGCACTATGTTTTCTTAATATTCTATTCTTTCACTATACAACTATGTTGCTTTACCTAACAACAGCATATCTATACCAATTTATATACTTAATTACTTTATTAAAAACTTATTATGCAATTATAAACCAATTTGGCTCTTATTATAAAATATAAGCAAAGCATATGATTCTGTTAATCTTATCCTTCTTTAAAAGATCTTACAACAACTTGTCATCTCTAATTTTATTATTAATACTATTATTAACATACTTATAATCAACAAAATCAAGTTATTACAAATTTCAGACTTACTTTATCCTACTCTGTGCTCAATGGCATTGAATAAAATGAAACTATTACTTCTCTTTTATTGAGAATTTACTATGACTCACTTATATCACATATTCACAACAGCTTTAAAAGTTATACTATACAAGTTTTTTGGTTAACCAATTTTAAATATCTAATACACAACAAGCTTAGCTTATATTGCTCAGTTTTTGCTTATATAGATAACACTCTTTGGATTGCATCCTTATAACAAGAACTATTACAAATTCTTTCTACAGCTAAATTATTTTTTAACATGGCTAATATACAGATTAACACTTCTAAATCTATATTTACAACTAATAAAAAACAAACTAACTATGCTTCTATTATATATAATAACTATCTTCTTAATCTTTATCTATCAAATAAACTATTTAAATTTCTTGGATGCTAGTTTATACTTAATAATAAACTAACTAAATAAACTTAACTCATTATAGCAAAATCATCACATCTTATCAAAATTGCAAGCACTAGACAAATTACTAATATATATATATATTATATTATTAATACTGTCATAATCTCTACAATAGAATATTATCTTTATAATATTATTTTTAACTAAAATATATGTAACAAAATTCTTACAAGTTATATAGAACTTGTTAAAAACAAAGCCAAACTTAGTTACACAATTTCTACTAGTATACTGCTTCATCTCAGCTATATAATATTCATAATATATTCAACTACAACATCATATTACAAACTTTACTAAAAGACTTAATTCTTCTAATCTTTGGGAAATAAGTACTCATATTAGAATTCAACAACTTCAGAACAACTTGTGGTCATTTACTAATATTTTGATACATAGCAATTCTATTATTGATAAGCCTAATAAACATACTATTAACTTCAAAATCATTCAACTTTTTAAACATCTTGGCATAATATTTGCATCTAATTTACTATACAACATTCTATATACTATTCAAGAAGAGTCTATTTTACTTGAATCAATACTTTTATCATATACTAAATATTTAACTTTTAAAAAGCAACTTAGATACTACTATATCCTCTACTTAAATCAACTTACTACATTTAATAACTTATATCTTTTAGACTGAAAACATATATCTTTATGTACAAACAAAATTTCTAAAGGCAAACTATCATTTTGGTTTAACTATCTAGAAGACCTAACTACAAGCCATTAATATAATCATAGTCTTTATTAACATTTACACTTACCTAGTGCTAATTACTATAGTTATTTAACTGAACATTTTTTTTTATATAAAAAACTATGGCTTATTACATTACTTGATAACCAAATTATTACTAATAAAGTCAGAAGACAACTTTCTTTATTAGAAACTATCCTTATTACTTATTAGCAATGCTATATAGAATCACAATTTATTTATCTTTATTCTCTTCCACATATTTAATCACAATTATGACCAGATTGCTCTCTCAACTCTTATACAATTGCTAATAAATGCACAATTAATATTTCTATCAAACTCTCTACAAGAGTCTTTAGTTAAGTTAATATATATAACAAAATCCTTAATTTTAATGCTAATAAAAGTTTCTGAATATACTCTATAATATACTTGGACCACCAATCTAAAACTTTAAACACCTAATTCATTACAAAAATAATTCTTTGTTATAGCATATATTGATAATACTCTTTGAATTGCTTTTTTACAAATTGAGTTATCTTATATATTATCTATAGCTAAATTATTTTATACTATGACAAACATCTAAGTTAATTCTTCAAAATCTATTCTGGTTATTAATAACTCTTCATTTAATTATACTTTTATCTTTTATAATAACCATTTACTTTTACTTCATTTATTCAAACAACTCTTTAAATTTTTAGGTTGCTGGTTTACTTTAAATAATAGGCAATTTAAACAAACAAAATTAAGCATTTCTGAATTCTTTTAACTTATCCAAATTGTAAAAACAAAATGTATAACTAATTTATATGCTTGCTACATTATCAATACAGTTATCATCTCTACTAATTATACAATATTGTTATTAACCAATCTACTTGCAATAAAATTTTACTTAACACATTGGTCTCATTAAGCTCAAAGCTAAACTTTGTCATACAATACTATTCAGTACTTATTACATCCTCAAATCTACAATATTAAACATATTTGAAATATTCAACTACAACACCACATTCCCAATCTTCTTAAATAACTTAACAATTCTGACCTACTAGGCACATCTACTCATATATGAATTCTACAACTCTAAAACAACCTCTGGTCTTCTACTAATATTTTCCTTCATTCTAAGCCAATTATTGATGAACCCAATCAATTAACTACAAACTTCAAAATAATACAACTTATTAAACATATAGGCTAAACTTTTTCAACTAGTCTAATCTACAATATTTCATACACTCTAAATGATGAAACTATATCTCTTAAATATTTTCTTTATTCTCATTCAAAATACTCTATTTTCAAAAAAAACTCAGACATTATAAACTTCTTTTTTTGAACCAACTTACTATTCATAACAATTCATATCTATTGCACTGACAACACATTTTGTCAGACTTAATAAAATTTCAAAAGATGTTATATCACAATGGTTTACTACTCTTAAGGACATTATTACAAGTTACTCTTATTATATAATTATTATAATCTACCTTTCATAAACCACTTCTGCTACTCTACTGGCCATTTTATCTCTAATACTAAACTTTGGCTACTTATTGTTCTTAATAATCAAATAATTATTAATAAGGCCAGAAGACATAATATACCTACTTGTCTTATCTTCATCAACTACTGGCACTGCTTATTCTAGTCTCAGTTCTCTAATCTTTATCCTACTTCTTTCTCTACTATCACATTATGCACTAGGTGCCTATCTTAATTCAAATATAATTACTAACAAATATACTATCTTTATTTCTACTAATTTGGCTACTAATCTACTTTGCTATATCAATTCTAACAAACTCTTAACCTTTATACAAACTTTTTTGATATTGTATACTTTATTGCTCTTCAACATCCCTTACATATTTTACCTTCTCTTTCACTCACAATTGATCTATAATAAGTACTTTCAATTTTTGAAATATATCAACTTGTTAATAACCTTCAAACTATTGTTAACTTAAATTACAATCTATTATCTATTTTATTTTATACTGATGGTTCTGTTATTGATATTGGTACCTCACAGTGCTCTATAGATATAGGTTGGGTTCAAGTTGATAATTCTACAACTATTAACTTATTTTAGGCACAAGTTGAACTGTGGTCATGCTTTTTCAAAACTAAAATTCTTGCTATTCTCTTAGCAATTATTACTGCTTCTAGACATTGCTCTGTTTATATATTTACTAACTTACAATCAGTAATTTCAAATATTATAATATTTGCCAATCAGTATCTACTCTTTCTTATACTTATATTTCATATTTTTCTATTTGGTAAACACTTATCATCTTTATTAAGTTTTATAAAATTCGACTTACTTTTTACAAAGTTACTGTATATCAAGATAATCTATTTAACAACCTTGCTGATCAACTTAATCATAATTACCAAATATTACTTTATCTAATATTCTTAACTAATAATTCTTATAATTTCAACTATACTTCTTTTATCAATAAATTTTCTATTGAAATTCTTATCTAACACTTCATTCAAACTATATGCCAAGCCTACATTATAACACTTTGAATATCAATATCATTTCCAACAATGGTCTATTATTGCATTTGATATTAACTAGAAAGCTACATAGCTTTACATTAATAATAATTAAAAATTTCTAATTTTGCTCACAACTTTTACTTATATACTCTGAAAACTTTTCAAGTTAGAATCCTTATAGATGAACTTCTTTTTCCTCATACTCTTCATAAATGTAACTCTTTATTTTCTTCCTTTTGTTATCAATGCAACTAAACCAGCTCTTCACTCCATTGGATTATTTGCTCATTAACCCAAACAATTTACCACTTAATCTCTAATTATTTTAATAGTATTTTAAATATAACTAATCTTGATATGTCTGCCAATTTTGTTTTTGATTTACATACTAAAATTCTCATACTTAACAGTTTTAAAGTGCATAACTTTTCATTTATACTTTCTCTTATTTTTACTCTATCTGATTTAGTTTCTATTAATTTTATTTCTACTATCAAAATGCTTCTATTTCTTATTGTACTGCTACTATTCTTTCTATTAAACTTCTTCTTTACTTAAACCAACAAATATACAAACAAATATGAATTCCATACTGTATTTCATGTTCTGCATAGTCTTAAACTATACTTTCTACTAACTCAAGTCATAGTCATTCTTTTAGTCTATCTTTACCTTCTATTTCAATACTACAAATTATTACTAAAATTGATTTTTGGACTATCCAATAGATTAAATATCATACCACTCTTTCTTATATTATTATTTAAACCCAAATCTAGTTGAGCCTTAGTTAATTTTGTAAATTTAGGTTGCAAATTATATGTCTAAATCTTTATTCTTCATATGTAATTTAAAAGCAAGCTTTTCTTTATAAAAACTTTAATTGAATTTCAATAAAGTTAAAGACATGGCTTTACTGTTAATATTTTTTAAAAAAAAAAAACTTTAATGCTAATTATCTTGATCTTATATACTCAATTACAATTCAACATTCTATTCAAATTACTAATCCTTCTAATATTAACATAACAATATATTCTATTTTAACTATCTTTAAACCTGATATTTTAACAAACAATCTTCAACAAATTGCCAACTACAATGTACAATTATTAGAACTTTACTTCTACACAGATGGCACTGTTATTAATTTGGTCACATTACAATGCTCAATAGGTATTGAATAGGCTTAAATTTTCAAATAATACTATAATGCATACATTCAAGTCCAAACAAAATACTGGTCCTGTTTATTGAAATTTTAACTTACTGCTATCCTATTTGTTCTTATTACAGCTTCTAAAAACTGTACAATATATATATATAGTACTCATAGTTAGTAATTTCTAAATATTATAATTTTTTAAACTTAACTTATACTTTAACTTATACACACATTATACTTCTTACTATAGAATATACTCATTAACTTTATCAAATTATACAATAAGTAGCTGTGCAACATTGTTGTGTAAAACCAAAAACAGAAAAAATCTATGCAGACATCATTTCAGTTATAGGTAGAAATGGGAAAATCAAGGTTTTTTTAAAACTACTGCACAAGCTGCACAGCCTGTGCAGCCTGCATAACCTGCACAGCCTGCATAGTCTGAACAGTCTAAACAAACTCAGTTTCTAGAGACTTTTACTCATTAGATTTCATATTTATATATATAAAACATCTACTATATTGTTGGGTTCAGAATATTGTGACTTAGTTACTTCAAAATTCAAAACCTTATATAATATATAACAAGTAACCTTTTTGAAAGAGGGTATTAGATTTGGCTTGTGGGCAGTTAAGGCTTTTGGTTATATTGGATCAATGAATGCAAATAAGGTAAGTCACATAGTCAAGAGTTAAACAGTGACATTATTAGGGGTTCACAGGGTTTGTAACAATAATGGTATTAGTATTTATTAAGTACAATGTAGGGTATTAGGATTGATTGTTTAATAAAGCAAACAAAGCATACTGCTTCTAGGACTATTTCAGCCTTTATTTATAATATAAAATTCATTACTTACAAATGTGATGTTGCATTTATTATTACTTTAAGGCTACTAAATGTTTTTATAATGATATATTTAATTTTTTTAATCTGTTTTATTTTTTTAACCTGTTTTATTTTTTTAAAGATGTGTAATTTTTTCTTACATCCTTCTATACTGCCTCTTTGGATCTGAAATACTATTCTCGATCACAAATGTAACTTATTACATTTTGTGTATTTTTCACATGATCAATCATGATATTCAGTATCACAATATCTGTTATTACAATATGTATAAAGTTGGGCTCCTATTATTTTTAATTAATGCTTTAAGGTTAGTTTAAATGTTAGTTTTTTTTGTTTTGTGTTTTTTTTTTACTTTTTCTCTTATATCAGTAAATTGATAATTCTAATCAAATTTGCAGATCATTTAGCCAGATTTAGAACAAACAACTGTAAATGTGATCATATGATCTGCATGTTTGACTAGAATTATGAATGATGAATTCTATTAATCAGGTGATGCAAATCAAGCTGATCTGAACTGATTTCTGATTGGTAATTCAAATCTGGATTATAAAGCTGGCCAGAATTATGCCAGCTTGCCAGAATTATGAAAATTGCACTATGCAGCCTTAAAAAATAGCTGCACAGCCTGCATAGTGAAATACTGTGCAATGTCCTATCTCTAGTCATAAGAAACTATATTCTTCATTGCAATTCATTTCTGGTATAAAAAAATAACTCTTTATAAAAGAAGTTAATAGTACTTGCAATCTAAATATTTGTTTGAATTTTAATAACAGCCTAAAAACCTCTATTAAAATCCTAAAATATTTTTTCGAAATGTCTTAGAAAAACATAACAATAGCATTAACTTAGATCGACTACTATCTAACAATACACTTACTACTCAACCATCTGAAATTAAGCAAGCTCTACAATCCTATTTTCAATACTACTTCAAGGAACTACCTTATATACCAATCCAAGAAAACACAAAATATTATGAACTTTATAAACCTTAACCAGAAAATGAACCCTACTTTGCTGATCTATTCTCAGAAATTTTTATAGAAGAATGGAACAAAACTATATATAACCTTCCAAATCAGAAAGCAGCAGGTTCATCAGAAACCAATTATGAATATTTAAAATATCTAAATTCAAAAGCCCAAAATATTATTCGACTTTTCTTAACCAAATGTCTGTCTTTATAACAAGTACCAACAATATTAAAAACATTCAACATTTTCCTAATCCTAAAAAAATCCTCATGGGATTTTACTTTAGACCAAGTCAGATCAATATCACTTATTGAACCAATCAAAAAATGTCTTACAAAAATTTTTACAACCCACCTTGACCAAATCATCACTCAACATCAACTTTTAAGTAATCTTAATTTTGCAACAACTAAAAACAGCTCAACACACATTCCTATACAAATTCTACTTAATACAATTAAATATTACAAATCTAACAACAAAAAGGCTTGGATACTCTTCCAAGATATGTCTAAAGTCTTTGATAAAATTAATATTAAACGATTACTGGATGCTTGTAAATGTATAGATATTCTCCAACTAGGTTTAAATTTTATTGAATTTCTTCATCAAGACAGGAAAGCCAAAGCAATCACAGCTTATGGTCTTACCAACCTGATTACATTATACTCAGGCATAGAGCAAGAAAAAATCTATTCTTCACTGCTCTGGAAAATATACTATGACCCTATTATTAGTTATATAAATACAAAATATAATTCCAAACTTCTTAAAATTTTATCTCAATCCCCTTTAGAAATAGTTTTTACAACTCCACAATCTTATACAACAATACTACTGCTTGCTTTTATTAATAATACAATTTGGCACTATGAATCTAAAGATAACCTTCAAAATATCTTAAATGATATCTCAGAACTCTACCAACTAAATAATATTCAAGTTAATGCATCTAAATCCAACCTAATTCATATTATATATAACAAAAAAACACTACCCAATACTAATTCAGAATTAATACCTATAATTTTCAACAATCAACCAATTATATCTTGCAAATCAAATAAAATAATCAGATATTTAGGAATCTTCTTGGATGGAAAAGGTTCAACTAAACCCATACTAGAAAAAATTTTAGTAAAACAACTCAATTTATTCACATGATTCAATACAAAAAGCTTCTTCCTATACAAATATCTTGACTCCTTAATACTATCTTATCACTATCATTAGAATATTTACTTCAAATTTGCTCTCCTCCTCAAATCAAACTGAAGCAACTATTAAGTCTTTTAACAAAATGTACAAAACATATGCTTCACCTATCTGCAAATACAAACAATGATATACTAACTAATCCACATCTGCTTAATATTCCAACACTTAACAAACTTATGCTACAAGTTAGCAGTAGTATCATAAAAAGATGTTTTAATACTAATACAATTTTAAACCAAATTTTCACATATTGTGTTAAGGAATGGCTCTCTAAAATATGGAAACCACTTCTTACTCAGAATACAGTTATAAAAAATTGCAAAAAAACATTCAACTTTACTATAATTTTCCAGCTTGCCTACTTATATAAAAATAATATTTCACTTAATAATCCTTATTTCAACCAATTAACAACTTCCAAACAAATTAATTAATTAAATGATATTTATAATTTTATCCCATTACCAAACAATACAACAACTCTAAGTCTCAAAAACAATAAAATTCTCTTTCTTGAACAAGTACTTAGTGCTGACAACCATAACCTACTTTCTTGAAAAAACATCTATTTTAGAATCCACAAATCTCCTTAAGGTTCTATTCCAAAATGGTTCAAAATGCTTACAAACAAGATTTCTCTTTCCTCTATCTTACACATATGGCCCAATCTCCAAATTCAACAAATTAATCCATTTCTAAATACACTTAATCTTATTATACTCCAATCTAATGATCCTAAAAACACATGGACACTATATACCTCTTCTGCAAATTGGCACATAGGCAAA